>JAOEGS010014406.1:0-29248 GCA_025447755.1 Corythornis vintsioides
CTTCCCTCATCTAACCATCTACTGATATCCTCATAAAAGGCTATCAGATTAGACAAGCATGATTTCCCCTTACGGAACCCATGTTGACTACTTGTGAGAAGCCTCCTTTCCTCCACATGCTTAGAGATGACATCAAGGACAAGTTGCTCCATTACCTTTCCAGGGCTGGAGGTGAGGCTGAGGGGCCTGTAGTTACCCGGGTCCTCCTTTTTGCCCATTTTAAAGATTGGGACAACATTGACCTTTCTCCAACAGGTTAAATGGTACAGCCTATATTCCATTAACTGAATCATCCTGATGTCCAACAGACAGGTGTCTACATCATCAGCCATTAGACAGCAGCAGAGCTGGCTGTGTGTGCTCAAAAGAAACCTTGGACTTGGAAAACACTGGGAATGCACAGATGCTGCCAGCCTACTTTATAGCTGCTTCTGCTTTGAGTTGTTAACCACTAAGATTTTTTTTTTTTTTCTAATGATATATTAAACAGCAAATAGAAAGCAAGAGCCTCAGGATGATGTTTTATATCAATAAACATCCTGCTTACTCTCACAAGTGAAGTGTATCACTCCATCTCTGACACCCATGGTGGGTCTCCCTCTAAAGACAAACCACTCCAATTCCTCCAATGTCTCATCATAAAACCTCCAATTCTCTGCTCTAGCCAAAGCAGAATACAATACTCCTGCTGAAGGTTTACTAGCCTCAAGCATAACAAAAGAATAGCTTCCTTTGCCTGGCAAGCAATATTCCTTTCCACACAGCTCCCAGTGCTGCTTGCCTTTTCTGTGACCAGCTAAGTGTTTGTACAGTGATGCTCTCAGACCAGTAATTCCACAGCCTGCATTTACCATGTTGGTAAACCTGCAGAGAGGGAAAGCGTGTCCTTTAAATCACTTTCTTTCCCCTGACTGTTATTTGCCAGGTTTCTTGAGACCTCATCTCTGTCTTCCAGCCCTCCCTGCTCCTTCCAGCCAGTGGGTTTGGTGTGCAAGTTGTTCTGCCATCTGAATGAAAATATCAAATTGGTGCTGTGGAAATACTAATGCAGAATTCTGCTTGAAGCATCCAGCTAAGTTAACAACATACTCTTGCTAAATATTCTGTGGGTTACCCAGTTGTGTATTCATCCATTCATGGTTTTTTTGGACTTGCTTGTGAGATGGATGCTTGTGAGTCAGTGACAGAAGTCTTTCTAAAACCAAGACATCTGGCTTCTGTGCTATACAGGAGCAGTTACCTAATCTAAGTTGAAAATAAGCTTGTTTGACAAGATTTATTCTAGGCAATCTCACTGATAGTAATTTATTTTCTAGGCACTTCAATGTGTCATTGCAGAGAGGTTTGAGCAGCTCACTAATGGCTCAGCTGGTCATGGAATGGGTACAGCTTCCTATCACACAAATGCAAGCTAGACAAACTAAAATCTGTACCTGATATAAAATTATCAGTCATCAAAAATGCATGTATTGCAAACCCAGAGCAATCACAAAATGCCATTTTACATTTACATACAGTATACATTGTTGTATAATTTGCACATAATGTATACATTGCTGTATACGTTACAATACAGTACACAGGGTGCAGAAACAAGATTCCAAGAAACAAAATGTCCTGCTATTACAGAGTTAACAGGAAAGCAAACACCATGTGGAAGACACTGCAAAGCAGTAAGGTCTTTACTCCAGGAGGGATTAAGCCAATGAAGATTGCTGGGAAACATGAGCCTCTGGGGAGAGCATCCCAGATAAGAAAGCCTGGACTGAGAGACAACTGCCCCAATTCAGTGAGCTGTTTCCAGCAGGTCTGCCATTCACTGCTGGCAAAACTCTCTGTCCTAGAAACCACCCTGAAACAAAACCACATCTGCATTTCACACAAGCTCCCAATTAAGAGAATAAGGCTTTGCACAGAACAGAAATGTTGAAGAAATGGCATTTCAGGTGCACAGGAAGCAATAGTTGGTACTGTGGAGCAGCTGTGAGCACACACACGTACAGACAGAGATATGTGTGTCTGTGCTGCCTGCACAGTCACTTTGACCTTTCTGTCTCCATCTCCACATTCCCAGAAGGCTGTAGTGCAGTGTCACTGCTGCTCATCTGCACACCAGCCCGTATGACCAGTAACAGGAGTTTGTTCTTTCTACCTGGAAGCAAAGAAAGAAATAAGAGACAAGAATTAAGAGCAATGCTAGAAGTGATGAGGATGAGAAACAGAGGCAGTAGCCCATGAGAGTCGCTGGTGTCAGGGGGGAGATGGGACATCCTACAGGACTTTTTTTTTTCCTTATGCCCTGTAATAAGGACATCACCATCAGAGAAGAAGTCATTAACCCACTTTGCTGAGCACTTGTCAGGCCACACTTGGAATGCTGGGTTCAGTTTTAGTCCACACTATACAAAAAAACTGTAGAAAGGCTGGAGAGGGTCTAGAGAAGGGCCACAAAGATGATCCAAGGACTAGGAAGATACCCAGAGAGGTTGTGGAGTTCCCAACATTGGACACTTCAGATTCATCAGGACAAGGTGCTGGGTAATGATGTCTAGACTGTGCTTGCCCAAGAAAGGCAGGTCCAGATGATCCTTGAGGTCCCTTCCAACCTCATATTCCATGATCCTATGATTCTGTGATTCTCATTCTCACTGCCTGGTTGGGTTTATGACAGCAGATGGCGGTGGTGTCTCTAGCTGCAGCCTACAGAATAGCACGTTGAGACAAGCATCTGTCACTCTTTCCTGGTGCCAGCCTTTCTTGTTCACATTGGAGGCTCCTTCGGCACTTTTGTATACAACATTTTAAGGGTCGTTTGGATGTGGTTTTGAGGGACATGGTTCAGGGGTGAACTTTGTAGAGTAGAGCTAATTGTTGGACTTGATGATCCCAAGGGTCTTTTCCAACCTGAATAATTCTATGATTCTATAAAAAATGTATTGTACATTTTATCATATTTCTCTGGAGCCAAAGCATCTTCTTTTCAAACATTTAGAGAAATAATTGGAATTATTTCCTGAACAGTACCAAGAACCTGATTTTAAGATCATCTTCATTTTTGTGGGGCTATGGGATTTCTGAAAGTTAGTCTTCTAGATGTTTTTACAGACCTCACAGAATCACAGATTCACAGAATGTGAGGGGTTGGAAGGGACCTAGAAGATCATCTAGTGCAACCCCCCTGCCAGAGCAGGGTCACCCAGACCAAGTCACCCAGGAACAGATCCAGGGGGGGCTGGAATGTCTCCAGAGCAGGAGACTCCACAACCTCCCTGGGCAGCCCCTGCCAGGCTCTGGCACCCTTACTGTGAAAAAGTTTTTCCTTGTGTTTCCCCTCAACCTCTTGTGCTCCAACTTGCTCCCATTGCCTCTTGTCCTGATAACACTGAGCAGAGTCTGGTTCTATTACTATGACAATAAAAACAATATAATAAGCTGCCAAATGAAAACAACCTAAGATGAACTATTTCTTGGAACTCTTCTCCTCTACCTATCACACCTCTTCATCTTGTCCTCTTCCTGACTTGAAGAAACCCATGTCAGGTTATCCAATCCACCCAACCCTTGGTTTTCCAGACCCTGATGCCTTCAAAAGCATCAAGTGACACTCCTTTGCCCCTTCCTGTTGTTTACTGATGATTTCACACTTGTACATCACCATTCATACCTCATTCATGCCAAGCTTGATGTTTCCACGCTGAATCCCTCTGAGTGTACTGCCACCTTAGAGAAGTCTTCACCTGCTGGCCAGGTTGTAAACAATTCAATGCAAACTAACACTTCGGTCATCATCAGGAAGCTAATTAAAAGCTCATGCAGACTGATAACAGCAGTGTGAGATGTTTTCATAGATGTGAAAGAGAATTTAGCAAACAGACCTCCTACTCGAGCTCTGTCTTTGGACACTTCACAGCAGCATCATCTCACATGCAGTTTTCTCAGCGTGGCTCTCTGCCGTGGTAAGCTGTATTTACCATGCAGTTAGCACAGTCAAAAATGGAGTGTTGTATTTAAAACTAATACAATAAATTCTTGATTGTCATCTTCTGGTAAGTCTGGCTTAGTACTGAGCCTCAGTGCAGGGATTCTGGATTTAGAAATAAAGAACAAAAGGTCATTTGGATCAATGTAGTTTCAGTTAAGGGGATATAAGGGTATATCCATTCCAATATACTCTTAGAAAATAATTTGGCTTCATATATCTAAGCTTTTATGCAATTAAAACTTACCTAACTTCCATTCTGCAGATTTATCTCAGATTTCCTAGAAGGAAGTAGTAATTTGTGGATCATATTGTACTCATTCAGGGTAACATTGAGAAAGAAAAAAATGTGTGGCATTGTAACAAATGTATCATTTCTGACTTGCCTTCAGCAAAACGATCTTATTAACATTTCTGCACTGGACCAGATCACCAGATCATCATTTTATCTCTGGCACAAAATTCTAAGGGGAAAGCAGTGCTCTTTGTCAGACCATACCTTGGTAAATCTACTTCCATTCCAATAAACGAGCAGAGCAAAGAGGGTTGGAGTTTACCATGAAATACTGAAATAAAGGTCAGGTTTCTAGCAAGCATAAATCAGCATTCTTGCATGGCTTATGTGGATTTATGACCATTTATACTAGGCAAGAATCTGGCTCAATACCATGGGATGAACTACAAATAAAGCATCAATTGGAAGTCTGAGTTTTAACATTTATTTCCTTGACTTGTTACCCTAATTCAGATTCTAAATATTCTGAAGAATTTTTGTTCACTATAGCTGAGGAAAAAGTTAGTTTGGAAGTTGGTTAATTTCCCTTCTTTAGAGGTATACTTTTCCAACAAAGTCTACGCAGCAATATTCGACAGCATGAGCAGAGTGAATTGTCAGCTTTTCCAATCCATAAATTTCAGGTTTAGAAATGTAGCACTTAGGGAAAGGTAAATAGAACAAAATCAGTAGATAATTGTCCAAGGTTGCAATGATCTGGTATTAGAGACTCTTCCTCTCCAGGTAGTACTGTGTGAATATTTAAACAGCTTGCAGCACACTGACCAGCATGGATTGCGGTTCAGGGAGGAGCCAGCCCACACTGGGGGCTGTGCAGAACTTGAGGAGAGTTTGAATAATGATCTTACAGGGTTTAACTTTCAATGTGGTTGCAACAAGCTTTTCTTGGAGCAGGCATCCCACAAGTGTTTGTGGATGGGCTAAACCAGTGCAGCTGCTGGAGAAGAAACCTCAGCTCCTCTTGCATCACTGGCTTTTTCATCACCCCTTATTTGTGCTGACACCAGGATTTGTACAATTGCACAATGAAGCCAACTGGGAGCCATTCGCTGGAATCAAAGCTAACAACAACAGCAAGTTAGTGCCCCTAAGGCCACGCCTCTCAGCAGTGCAGCCAGCCTGTGGTTCATTGAACTCTGCTCTCCCAGTGAGCTGGAGAAGGAGGTTAAGGTCACTGCTCTGCAGAAGGATGGCTACCAGTCATTCTCCCTGTTAGATGGACTCAACAGCAGCTGGGACAATGGATTCCAGCCCTGAAACCAACTCTGTGGCCCACAGCAGGTCTGGAGGGATAAGGGGAAGGGAAACACAGGAGAGAAACCTCAGCCAGGGAGGTTTCAAGAAACCTCGACGAGAGAAACCTCGTCCCTGTTGGGCAAAGATGAAGGAATCATGGATCAAGCACCTCACCTATGAAAGGCTGTGGAGTTTCCTTCTCCAGAGACTTTCAAGACTCACCTGAATCTGTTCCTGTGTTGCCTGCCCTGGGTGATTCTGTGTTGGTAGGGGGGTTTGACTCAGTGATCTCCAGAGGTCCTTTCCAACTCTTACTGTTCTACGATTCTGTGGGGTCTTTGCCTTGAGACCAGAAAATTCAGATTTGGTTTGTGAAACCCCAAAACTGCTCATTGATTCTTTCCCCCCTGGGCATCAACTGATGATTAATGAATGCCTTTACGTTGTGCCATTCTCTCAATTTCCTTTGTTGTTACTAAAGTTGCTTGGCTTAGAGAGGTTTTCTCCTTTCAGCTTGGTGCCTGTAGCTGGATACTCTAGAATAAAGTCAACTCCTGGGTAATCATTCACAACCACAGAAAGTGAAAAATCTCAGTATTTACTGCATATAGCTAAGAAAAGTGAAGAAAACTTCTGAAAAACACCATTTTTTGAACAGAAAGGTTCTTTTTAACTAGAAAATATGTTCTGAAGTATAATTACTGAAGCACATGAAAATAACATGCATATTTAGGAGCAGAATAGTCTAACTACAGAACTGTGCTATTGTATCTCAGAAACTTCTGGATCTGGAAGGGAATCTTCAGAGAAGCAGCAGACACTACAGGAAGCCATGTTGATGAGCAACACCCTCATTGTGACCACCTCCAGAGATCCCCGGCCCACCTGCTCTGTCTTTTAGATGAATCACTAAGCAGAGGCTACTTCCACTTAGAGATGTCAAATATCTCTTAGCATTTCCCACGATCATAGGGATTTTAGCCTTCAAGTCTGTCTTTGCTAAATGCTGTTATTACTAATTCTGTTTCCTTTGTATAACTTCCCTGGCAGTTTTCAGTTCAGTTAAATAAACCATTGCTTCCTGCCTCAAATGTCAACTATTGTGGCCCAGTCTTCCCTAAGGGTCTCACTGCCTTTAGTTCAGCTGCTTCACAAGCTGAGCACATTCTCCTCCTTCTTGAAAGCATTTTCTCTGCTATTTTACATGAGGACTTCCCCTGCCCAGGAAATCCAGGCTTTAACAGTAAAGATAATAGGTAAGTCATTTTCCTCAGCATCAGAGGGATTGCAGGGAGCAGTGCAGCCATGGTGCTGAATTGTAGAGTTAAGATTCTGTTCATGTCACTCAAAGGAGACACCCTTTGGTTGAGGGGCATTGCAAAGGTGGGATTTGAGGCTCATGCTCTCTTCTTGGGAGTTGGAGCCCTTCACCATGTTACAACATTTTTTTTTTGGCCTCTATTTCTATGCTGCCTCTCTATGTGGGTTTATGCACTTTGCTTTTTGGTAAACAACCCTGAAACCTTCTGAAGATAATCTCTGGACTTTCCTCTGCTGGTGGGAGGTCAGGGCTCCTTTAGCAGGCAAACTACTGACCCAACAGCAAGGTGCAAATAGCTGCAGATTTTGAGGTTACAATTTTAACTCTTTCCTGAGAATTAGCAGAGGTGGAGAATCACTACCCTTCTTTCTGGTAAATAACGCCTGAAATTAGTGTCTTGTATGTATTGCAAATGCTACTCAGCATTCATAATAAATGCCATTTCCTCCTGAGGGAAGTGGAGCAGTGGAATGAAGGATACCAATCCCCGTTGTGTCCAGCGTTAGGGAAATGCAGTGTCCGCCATAGAGTTTTCACTCTTAAGAAGCGACCTGATATACTTGTTCAGTAGTGTATGGCTCAGCTGGTCTGCAGGTGCCCTCTGGCCAGCCATTCTCCCCATCTCCACTCAGATGCACACAGCATCTGTTGGGAGCAAAAACTAGGGCTTTATTTGCATGTTTTGAAGCCTGGCAGAAGAAGCAGGCAGCAGGAGGCAGAGAACCAGTGGCTGTTCTTACCCAACACAACAGCAATGATGCTCTCCAGCAGCAAGAATAGCTCTTTCTTAAACAGTGGAACTCGACTTATGAACATTTTTCCAACTGCCCAGATGTCAGAAGATGCCAGGCAAAGGCTGGCCTATGGAGGACCATGCAGGGTGATGAGGGCCTTGGCTATAAGGCTGGGCAGCTCTCCACCTGTGTGGTGAGCTAAGGAAGCCTCACCAGCCTTGAATGGTACGGAGTGGCTACTTACCTCCAGGGCCTTTCTGCGTGTATGGTTTTTGTGATGACCACAGTGCAAATAGTGATGGCTTGTTTTTACAGCTACACATTTAAAATTAAAGGTCAAGTACCAAGGTCCGTAGTGAGGCAAAGCTCTTAGCCAAGTGTGTGTTTCACAATCTAGGCCACATGGGGCAACTGCTTTGTCAGTGGGAGAGCTCACTGATTTCTGTACAGTTATCTGAGCGATACCTGGCTCAGATCCTATTGTTGGTGAGGCCCCAGGCATATGCAAAAAATACAACCTTTCTGGTGTCTACTCTGTAGAAACTCTTGTCCTAAACTTTTCCCAAAGCCTACAAAAAATTACCAAGTCACTGGGTTTCTCTGATTTATGCTTTTTGAACCTAAAGCAGTGAGATGCCCCCCAATTTGCAGAGCAGAGAAACTGAACAGGCCAGAGGAGTTCCCTGGTGCTGGCCGTGCCCTCCCCTACACTGCTCAGCAGCACAAGCAGGGAAGGGAACAGTTGCTCTTTCTTTGCTGACCTCTAGAAGAATTTGGTTTTCTCTCTCTCACTCTAGTTTTTGTCAATTTTATGTCACCTCCTGGCAGTTTTATATTACACGAGCTGCTGTGGTATTAAAAAAAACCCCAGTTATGGGAGCTTCTTTCATTTCAAGTTAGAGCGTTTACAGAAAGTTTGCTGCTTCTTGAATTTTCAATGTCAAAAAATTCCACCAAAACCCAGTTAAAAGCCCTATCACTTTTGTGATATAGGGGAAGAAATTTGAGGTAAATTTGTAACTGTGAATGCTTACATTGCTGTATAAAGAACATTATCAGATATAAGCTGCTAACAGGTTTTTTTACTGGCATTTAAATTCAAATCTGTGTGGTTTGGGAACTGCTTCTTGAAAAGTGTCTGCAAATATTTAGGGAAAAGTTTTACCTTTATTTGTAATAAAAAGAAAAGTCTGGTTTTGTGGTACCGAAATCTGTTTCTGGAGCAAAAACTGGGGTATGGAATTGCTACTGACATCTCATTTGTCTATTTAGCTTAAATTTGAGGGACAGAATCTCTTTCAACTAAGCTGGGCCACATTCAAGCCTTTGCAGATAATACATGGGGCAAATTCACAACTCTGATGTGTAATGAGCTCAACTGATGGCTCTGAGGAGTTTGACTAGCTGCTAAATTGATATGTGATTGTGATATCTCAGTTGGGTTTTTTATTTATTTGTTTGTGGGGTTTTTTTGTTGTTTTGTTGTGTTGTTTGTTTTCCTGATCTGTGTTATATTGTTTTTTGGCCAGTTTATTTGGCAATCTTGCTGAACCACTGAAAAGTGGAGGTGAGATAGGAACAATGCTAAGCAACCAGATGTAAAAAGACTGGAGCAGTAAGAAAATGTATTTGCTTTTCACTATTTAAACACAATTTACCAGCTGGGAAACTGTCTTGCAGGTTATACAGCAGTTCCATTGAACTAATCCAGAGTGCAAACACATCACACAATGTGGTCTTGCAAACACACCTCATGCAAATACCCCATGTGCAGGAAGGGATAGGGCAGGAATGGCTGAGTCACTGAGGATACAGATGGGACATTCGCAGGGCTGTCAGGGAGGAATGGGAGCTTCTGTCATATAAGTGACATGGAGGTAAGGGCAATGTGTGTGTTGGATCTGCAGCCACCTCTCAGCAGCTGCTCTGAGAGCTTGTGGGATCGTTAGGGCACTGGCAGAGCCAGGGCTGGAGCAGGAGAGAGATGAGAAACATGCCAGGAAAAACAAACAAACAAACAAACAAACACACAAAAAAAACCTAACACCCTAAATACAGGCAGTCCTACTGTGGTTGATCATGACAGATACTGCATTGCTAACTTCTTGAGTTGAGACTCATCTTGTCCTGCTGTCTGACAGTATGGGCCCACTGGCCTTCCCTCCATCAGCCAAGAAATTTCTGCCTCTCCCCAGTGCTGAGGAAGATGATGACTGTCAGACAAGGGAACACAGCCTACATTCTGCACTGCTCTTGATTTTACTGATGAAGTTACTTGGACAAGTAACCTCAGGTAGGCACAACTTAAAAAATGGAGAGGAGACCATCAATGGCAGAGATCTCTGCTGCATCCCCACTCTACTGTCTGGCATCCTTCCAACTTATAAATGTTGCCCTTTTTACACAAACCAAAAGCCTTTACACTCTTCCCGTGAAAGCCTCTTCTTCTTCTGGTCTGAGAAAGAGAATGTGACAAGCAGAACAGTATAAATTACATTGCTAGG
Organism: Corythornis vintsioides; assembly: GCA_025447755.1. Lineage (NCBI taxonomy): Eukaryota > Metazoa > Chordata > Aves > Coraciiformes > Alcedinidae > Corythornis > Corythornis vintsioides. The sequence continues at coordinate 10,070 of JAOEGS010014406.1, forward strand.
TGGGACAATGTCACCTGGACTTTCAACTGCCAGTTATGAAACTGCTTCAAGTTGCAATTATCAGAAAGTAGCTTCTGAGACAGCAGGTCTCATTATCTGGTCCCACTTTGGCTTTTCCTGGCTGTTTTGACACATGTACAAGATTAAACACCTCCACTGTTTTAGCTCTTCCCTGACTTCCACCAGCCTTATTCCCACCTCTTGTAGCTGTCCTGTCCCTCCTGGCCCAACACCCTGGCTTAGTGGCTTCCCTCCTGCCCTACCCAGGACACCACTTCAGCTCAGTTACCCAGAGGACAGCATCAGGGAGTGAGCAGAACATTTGCTCTGCCACAGCCAGCTGAGCTGGAAGGGTTCCAAGCTGCTTGTTGAGTTGCTCCCAGGGCATTGATGCTTTCCCTTGGCTCAGAGTGCCCATTACAAACCTCATTTGGAACTCCACTGGCCCAGCAAGCTGGGCCAAACCCTGTATAACAAGAGCTTTGGTAAGGTTACTTCCACCATCACTGAGTTAATAGCTCAGAGGTCTTTTTTACCTGATGGTCTGAACATTTTAGAGATAAAAATGGCCACTGCCCACTAGTGGAAAGGGGAGAATTTTTACTTTGCTGTGTAAGATTTATTTCTAGGCTTGTGAAAAAAATCCATCAGAATCACATCATTCTGATTCCCATCACACTATTTTCTCTCTTGATTTTGGAGACCACCATTTTAATATCTGCTTGCAGTTGAAACCAATGCCATGCAATGCTGAAAAGGCTGCAATCCTGGCTTTCCCAAGGGAAAACATTTCTCCACCCATCCCTATGAGACAGGCCAGTGTTCAGTCATGCATTTGCTCACAAGCTCAGGAGGCCTCTTGGATATGCTGTTCTCATCTTGTCTCCTGCTCCACGTTACTCTGGACGTGGTAATTCACAACTGCAGCAGGTTTACATGCCTCCCAATGGATGAATCTACCTGTGTATAGGGACATAAAGAACTGTGGTGCAGGGGAATGTGGTTGTTAAGCACTGTTGTGTGAAGGGGACTGTGGTGGTTAAACACTGTTGTGTGCATGACATGATTGTGGCCTATTTTTAGCAGCTGTGGTTTCAGCCTTCAGTCACCTCTGAACTTAGAGTCACAAATATGAAATGGGAAAACAAAGTAATTGGAACCTCAGACTGGCCAAGAAGGAATCCTGTCTCAATATTTATAGAACACATAAACAACTGTAAAAATGTCTTTTTGTTCTGTTTGGTTAAACATAAACCTCCTCTGCTGCTGCTCTTTTGGCTGTAAATGTCCCAGTGTCTGTGCTGTCAACAATTGTCACTGGGACTAGGTGCTTTTTTAGGTCAGCACCACAAAATGTTATGGCTTTTATGAAGCACAAGGGCTCACTGACAGGTTTTGTACCTATTATTTTGACCCCAAACTTTTTTTTTTTTTTTCACTTAAATAATTTTTACTTTAGTGTAACTGTGTTGAAATCTGTTGCTTGAGCATGGTTGCTCTTGATTGGCATCATTGGAAGTCAGAGGCGAACCAGCCCATTCATGCTCTGTTTGCTTGGCCAGTTTGAAAGATAATCAACCCAAACTGACATATTTCTCCAGCTGGTGGAGTGATGTGGCTTCTCACCCCATGCAGGTTGCTTTGTTAGCTTTGTTCTCCACTGTCTGTGAATGCAGAGGGGCTTTTCCATACCTTTTCTATGTAATTTTATGCTTTCTCATGCCCAATCTTTTAGACTGCCTTTACTTTTCAGCTACCCTTTCTCAAAATGGCTCCAACAAACCCCTTTTCCCAACTCAGAGGAAAGGCACAATTTCATTCTTGTACTGAGGGAATGCAAGGTCTCATACATTTAGCTGAAAGGGATAATTTGCATATCTTAAACACTCTCCTAACTGGGAAAATGACATGCTAGGAATGGGAGTGCAAGGAGGATTTATATTCAGATCCCCGAATTTCAGTGAATGAGTAATCAACACTCCAGCACTTCCTACAGGGTTAAATGATTAAAAAAATAACTGGTTACTGTAAAAACACCATTTGACCACATCAAAACAAACAAACAAAAAAACCCCCGACAAATGAAACCTGGGTATTTCTGCTGATTTCAGATCATGTGAAAGCTCTGTGAACCCCTCAACAAGGAGAAACTGACTCGAAACTCTGATATCTGGTTGGTACCTTGAGTCTGCCCCACCAGCTATCCTTTCTTTCCCCACCTTGGGTTATCCTTGAAAGTCCAAGCTCTGAAACAGACCTGGGTGTGTGGGAGGGTGTAATTTGGGTTAAAATATAACCCAGCAAATCATGTTTGCTTGTCTCTGTGTGTGCTCGTTTGAAAGCATGCGCAGCTTCCCCATATGATTAATGAAAAGGCCCTACCGAGGTCTGTGCTGACATGAGGGCAGGCAGGAGCAAGGGGGAAATAAGTGAACCCATGAGTTGGGAAGGGAAATATCACTGATATTGATGCCAGATGTTGTATCTTCTGAAGTCTATGCCTTAGACCACAGCAGTCAAAATTGTGCTTATAGCCTGTACAGCAGGGCAGCCCCTGTACAAATATCTTTGTTTGTAACCTTATGACAGGTTGGCCAGTTTATTGCTATAAAGTAAATTATAAGCAGTTATTCAAAATTCAGTGTAGTGCTCTACTCTAATCTAATTGCTCTATACAAAATGTAATTTCCCTGTCATCATATTCACAATTACTTCAACAGTTTTGATCATTTAACTAAAAACGCCTTTAAGCAGTTCTGAATGATTAAGCTTTGTTGTCACTATTGTCCTTTGCATCCTCCAGTATTATGCTTTTCTTTTTATTACTTATTTCCTTCAAATTGTTTCTGTAATTAATTTAACTGGGCTTGATCTGAAGCCCATGGAGGTGAATTAACTTGAATAGGCTGCAGATCAGACCTCCTCTAAATGCTTTATTAGGCATGGGTGAAGGATTTGACATGAAGAACATCCAGTTAACTGTGTGTCTTTGCTGTTATTACAGCCAGGCTCATCAGATTAGTGATACTGATGCAGAAATGCAAACTATTGTAGGCACAACACTGTAAAGTCTGTACCATACTGATTACAACAGCACTTAGAAATGCCAACCACAACACAGGTTTCACTGGTCCCCCTAAAGCACCCAGCAAAAGCCAGAGGACAAGAGTCAAATAGGTGGTTTGTGGCAGAACTGAGGCTTAAAATCAAATAATGTAAATGCAGGTTTAGTGTCTGTCCCCCTCCCTACTCCCAGCTATGCCTCTCATTCTGCTGAGGCACAACAGCACGTGTACCTGCACAAGTGCAATATTCCCTGATCATTGCCTTTCCTGATAAGGGCACAGGAGGCAGAACATGAGTCCAAGAGAAAGGGCTGTCCCTCAGGCGGTTCTGTCAAACCCAGCACTGTTTGCCTGCACAGCAATTACTCTGGACTTGGCCACTGGCAGTGGCAAGTCTTCCCAGTGTTTCCCTGTAAGAAACAGAAAGAGATCAAGTTCACGTCTCACGGGGCTCAAAGTTCCCTAATCCTTTTGCAGTTCCACTTTTCAGTGTTATCAGATGCACTGCAATAACCAGCCTTGGAGCTGAAGGGACTTTTGCTGCCCAGTTTACACGGTCCTGCTACAAAGCAGCCATCTGTGACTGAGTATAGTACAACCATAAAGAATCCAGCTCCAGTTGGAGTAAATTCTTGTTCCCATTAATTCATTGAAACAAAACGTCAGTGTTAGTGCACTGTTCTTGCTGGAAAGTATACCGTGCTCTCACCTAAGGACAAAAGTACCCTTAATTGCTAAAAGAGCTGTGTGTTTTTAACAGCAGCAGTATGAAATCACATGGGTTATCAAGAGATGAAAAGCTGGTGTGAACAATGTAGCCTGAAGTCAGCAGTTTCGAACAGACAAGCTGATCTGAGCATGTTTACTTCACAGCAAAACCACATTGTCTTCTGACTGTGTCCGCCTCAGAAAAACAAATCAATGTTAACCATCCAAAGAATCATACAATTTTAGAATGGTTTGGACCGGGAGAGACCTTAAAGATCATCTGATTCCAACCACCTGCCAAGGGCAGGGACATGTCTCACTAGAGCAGGCTGCTCAGAGCCCCATCCAGCCTGGCCTTAAACACTTCCAGTGATGGAGCATCCACAGTGTCAGTGGGTAACAAGTTTTTTTTAAAATCTTTTTTTTTCTTTCCCTGCCCGTGGCGAAGGGGCCAGGGTCGCAGTGGTTTGTCACAGGTGGCAGGTGGAGTGACCCAGGCTGGAAGGGCTAGAAATGACGGGGTAATGGTGCAGAGCAACTCTGTGGCCCCACTACCTCCTGCTGCTGCTGCCGCTACTGGTGGCAACGGGTGGGAGTGGGGTGACAGAGTCGGGAGTGGCTGGGATGTTCCTGGTGCAGTTCTGGGCATGCATGTGATCTCATGGTGTTCAGGGGGGGAAGGAACACCATGATCTGGTGAGCTGGGGGGCGTGGGCAGGGAGGAGGAAGGGTTGTGGGTTTTGGCTCTCCCGATGGCAACCAAGAGGGACTCGCACCGTGGGATCGTCTGACAGTTTTCCTAAACCCCATTTCCCTGCACCCTGTGTAGGGGGCTGGGGGCCCAGCAGCCACCGCCTCTTTCCCCTCCCAACCTGCCAGGCCTCCATTGCAAGTTTCCCTGCTGCCATCTTCTTTCTCCCAACGGCTCCCTGGTGCACCCCTGCTGGACATTGAAAGGGAAGGGCGACCAACAATTCGGATTGTTCTGTTTTGCTGTTCAACATTGCTGTTTTACATTGCTGTTTACGTCCTGTACAAATACACACACACATAAATATATTTTCTTTAATAAAATTCTTGTCTCCTTATACGCCTTTTGGTCTCACATTGCCAATTTCAGATAATAACTGTCCATACCAGGACACACAGCTTCCCTGAGCAACATGTGCCAGTGCCTCACCACCCTCACAGTAAAGAATTTCTCCATAATATCTAATGTAAATCTACTCGCAGTTTGAAACCATTACCCCTTGTCCTATCACGACACTCCCTGATAGAAAGTCCCTCCCCAGCTTTCCTGGTTTAATACAGAAGGGTTTTTTTTAAAAAAAAAAAAAGAAAAAAACCCCTAGTAATGAAGATAAATTTCAAATCTCTTCTTTAAGCTCCTCAAGCATTTGTAATTCGCCTCCTGATCTAAATCCAGATTCAGTTATTTATTCTGAATTTATTGTCCATTATTCTTTGGCCACTTTCTGACCCTGTCTCAGAGGCTACGTGAACTCTGGTGACTCAAAGAGCCTCCTCGGTGCTAAAAAGGAAAAATGTAAACTATTTATCTGATATGACAATATTGATAATAGTGCAGAGAAGCACTTTGGACTTTTCTTACAGGGTATGGTGATCTTCATTATCTTCTATTTGCATTTATTTTTGCCCTATCAATAAAGATTAGGAGAAAGCCAGCTTAGCTCAGAAGTACAGAAGATAATAACTGCAAGGACACATGATTTACTTGATGAATAAGAGTGAATTTAGAGTGTAGTCTAACATGCTTTTGGAATAACTGTCTTAGACTTCAGTTCCTAACTGCTGCCTAACTCAGATGCTGAAATAGGGATTTTTAAATGGCTTGCCTCCTACCTCTGGTTAGTAACAGGGACAGGAATTTGTAAGCACCATCTGAATCCTCCTCTGTAAAATATTTTTTCTTCTTTAACTAAAATCTTCAACAGTTTAAATAAAAAGTCTGGGTTCAACCATCTCAGTCTTGCAGAAGGTGAGGCACAGAACAAGAAAAAGGGCAGCTGAGATTACACGGACTGGCTATGGTCCAGCAAGCAAGGTACCACTGTTGCATTCTTTCCTGAAATGCTTATCCAAAAGCAGTCTTTGGGTAAAGCAATCAGAGTCAGCCACCCCAAGGCAGGAACCACTGGTAACCAGATTATTTTTGTTTCTCAGGGCCTGAAATTGCCTTCCAAAGACACCAGTTAATGGCAGCTTTGCCTACTTATGATCTAATTTCTATTGTTCTTCTGTATTTTGCCCCCAGGCAAATATCTGAAGCTTGTACGTCTTTAAAGTATACCTCTGGAGAAGCTGAAAAAAAAGTCCCAATTGAACTTATAATATCCCATACTTGCAAGAGCAAACCCCAGCGATTGAATCACCTCACATCCCCATGTTCCTGTGACAGAGCCTTTATGGGGGCACATATGAGCTTGCTGTCCTTCCTCTAGCAGATGCCTCGGTAGTGTGTGGAGGGCCAGGAGGCAGCCTTGTCATGCCAGCCCAGTGCTAAAAAATCTCCTCTTGCCTTCACTCTTCACTCTCAGCAGCTCTGGTGAAGCCTCATGCAGAGGTGGAAAGGACTGGCACCAGTGCCAGAATCTCCTCTTCCCATCAGGAGAATCATGCCCTCTGTTTGCAGGATTTGTCCTTCCTATGTGGGTGTGGGAACCACAACCGCTGAAGTGTTTTGAAGTATTTGATAGCATACTGAAATGTTAAAAAAACCCAAAACACTAAGGGAGGCAGGGAAAATTCATTGTCTTTGAGGCTGCCATCACGGATATTTATGATAAAGAAATGCTGGTCAAACTTCAAGGCCATGTCTTCCAAATTAGCAACTTCAAACAGGTGAAGCACTACTATGGCTGAAAAAGGAACTGCTCCTGGGTTTATCTAGGACTTTCCTAGACAAAAAAAGTGCTATTACAGGTAAGAGAGCAATGCTAGTAGCTATCCTACCCTACTTTCTAATCTCTCCTTTCCTGATACACTGGCACAGTGGTAATTTCTGAGAGTACCCAAGCATGGGTCCTGTCTCACTTCTCTTTTCTGAACATGCTTCTGATGAGAATGATCAATGAGCATCACCACAGATGGCTGCATGGATGCCTGTCTGGCTGCATTTGCTCATGGAAAACTGCCACCTGTTCTCCAACAATTCTGGCTGGAGGAGACTGGAGCAACCATGCTGGAAGCAGAAGTTCCCAGGCTGGGCCATGGTGTGACCAGCAACGCTGAATTGCACTGCTGGCAAAGTGCCCAGGGCCTGACTGTGCCCAGGAAAACAGAAAAGAGAGAAAGGGAGAGAAAGCAAAGCAGACCAAAAATAAATATGAATGAAAGGGGCCTGCAAAGGCTCCCTTGCATAGGCTGGTAGCTGCTGGCTCATGACTTTGGTCTGAAAACCCCTTTCACTGCTGACTTTGTCCTGTGTGGCAGTCCCACGTAATACAGGTTTCTGCCTGCCCTGTGTGTTGGCAGGAACAAGTGTGTTGGCCTCGGACAAGGGGCAGCATCTGTCATTTGGGCTGGGCATTACCACCGCCCTCTGGAGAGGAATGTGAACCATACTTCTGCATGAGCAGGCACCTTGTCGCAACCAGTGCCTTCCCATGTGTTCTCCCCAGGCTCCTTGTTGGTTCTTTCCAGAACTGCTGGCTCCATGGAAAGATGCTGAGATGGCATGGGAAGGGTTGGTGACAAGGCCTGAGAGGGCCACATGATAATGCAGCAGCAGTGTTTGATGTTAAAAAAAGAGGAAAAACAGCTGCTTACTCCTACTGGTTTTACTGGTTCAGTACTGTATGGAGTTGTCACACTCCTGTTCTTCCAATTCTATGTCCTAGATATGAATCTATTGTTTCAGGATGTGATAAGGGAATGGGGTTTGGGTGCTGAAATTTCAGAGAGAGAAGGAAACACCGTGTCCTGTCTTTCCAGCTCTTTTTAATTACTTGCCCTTCTGGGTCTTCCCTAGCAAAGTTTGCACTTCCCTTCTGCCAATTGTATATGGAAATTAATTACACTGATTCACATCCTGGACACTAGCACGTGCTAATTAGGTGTCTGTAAGGCCTGCAGATGGGGTATACTATAGGTCGGGCTTCCTGAACTAATCCCAGAAAGGTAGTTGAGGATTTCCTCTAGTGCCAAAGTTCACCCCAAAACCTCCCTCCCTCCTTTCTGCACCTCAGGTGGCTCACTGTCCCGCATCCCCCAAAGGGGTTCTCCAGCTCTCATTCTTTTTCTTTTTAATTCAGCAGAGCCCCACAAGAAGGTATGTGGACACAATGATGAGATCAAGGAAAGGAGCAGGAATGGCAGGGAGAGAAGTGCCAGTCCTCACAGAGTCTCTGCAAAGGGCTTTTAGGTTCCAGGGATGCCTCCAGGGCTGGAAATACAGATTGCAAGTGCTTTACAATTCACAGGTGACAGTGTGTCAAGATTTAGGTGTGATTCTCTAATGCTGGGCAGTGATGAATAAATACTGACTATTAAAATGAGGGCTGTGCTACCAGATCTAGTCTGAATCAGCATCCACACGCAGGTCTCTTGTGTTTTTTTTGCAGTGGGATTCCTAAAATGCCATGAGGTTTTTTTTATACAGCTGGCTCCCTGGAGCTAAGCATGACCTATCCAGAGCATTATGAAGACAGCTTAAGATTTTTCAATAAGAACCTTTTTATAACCCATATGTGAAAAAGAAATCTCCTTTTGGTTACCCTCATTCTTGTCTGGGTTTGAGTTAGAGTGTGAAAGGCCTGTCAGTCAGGTATGCTGAGCACATAACCCCCTCCCTGTTACCCTGGTCCTTCAGTAACCATGCAGTAACATTTGCCCCCATATCTAAGTTTTGGCAAGACTGTGAAGAGCAAAGTGATTTAAAGAGACATCTCCTGAAGTTGTTTAACTCTCAGATGAACCTGCCTGAGCTGCATACAAATTTATGGCAGACCCTGTGGCCGTCCCTGGTGGGCCACATAACAAGGGACAGACCACATTGTGTTACTTTGATACTGGTTGTGGTTCCTCCCAAGCTATTCTGGGTATCTTTCCTGCAGACTTAACAGCCCTTGTGTTTTCTGCCCATAGCTGTGGAAAAATCAGGTGCTGATTCAGCTGTGGCTTCCTCATGAAGGGGAAAACCTGAGCTGGGGTTTTAAGGAGGCATGGAGCCTTCCTTGTTCCCAGGGGAACCCCAGAGTCAGAGATGAAGACAAAGCACGAAATCTGTTTTCAATTCACTTTATTTTGAGCATTAGCCTTTTCAAAAACCAGTTTCCATAGTGACAGAGAACTGTGGCACCATTGTGAAGGTCCAAAAATCCCCAGCCGGGTATTAGCCAGAAACTGAGCAGCGTGGCCAGCTCCAGAGCAGCCTGTCCCCAGCCCTGCGGTGTTCACCACAGGGCTCTGCTTCAAACGCTGGCCCTGCGGAGTCTCACAGGCCACACTCTTGGCTGCCTCTGGGCTGCACTACAGCTTTGCTTAATCACAAGTAAAATGATGTCTTTCCAAAAAAAGGAATATTATTTGTTTGGGTTTTAGCTTCATTTGATATGAAGGGAAAAGCTAGATTTGAGGACAGCTTTCAACCATCGTTTCCTGATGCAGGTAGGTGTGAAAAATATGCAGTGTGCTCACAATCGTCTGGCGAGGCAGCAGAGGAGCCCTGCTGAACGCCCAGGTTCCATTTCATTCTTACTTACTAGAATGCTCTGCCTCCCACTCTTGTACTAGGGGGCTGGACATGGTGCTCCAGGGGGAGTCTCACCAGAGTGGAGTAGAGGGAGAATTCTCCCTCCACCTGCTGGCCACGCTGCTCTGGCTGCAGCCCAGGACACCATTGGCTCTCTGGGTGCCAGAGCTCCCTGAGGGCTCCTGTTGAGCTGCTCACCCCCCAGCACCCCTTGGTCCTTCTCCCCAGGGCTGCTCTCAATGCAGTCCCTGCCCAGCCTGGGTCGGTGCTTGGCATTGACCTGACTCAGCTGGATGACCTTGCCCTTGGCCTTGTTGAGCTCCATGAGGTTGGCCCAGGCCCAGCTCTCCAGCCTGTGGATCTCCTCTGTCTGGATCCCTTCCCTCCAACCTGGCAGCCCCACACAGATTGATGATGTCGGTCACTCCCTGAGGGTGTTTCAATGCCCCTGTCCATGGCACTGACCAAGATGCTGAACAAGCCTGGTTCCCCTGAGGGACTACACTTGTCACTGGTGTCTACTTGGATACAGACACACTGACAGCCACTCTTTGGGAGTGGCCATGAAGCCAGTTCTTTACCCACTGATTTGTCCATCCATCAAACCTGCATTTCACCAGCTTGAGGACCAGAATGTCACATGGGACAGTGTCAAAGGTTTTGCTCAAGTCCAGGCTCAATGATGTCAGTTGCTCTTCCCCTGTCTATTGATGTTGTGACCTTCTCATAGAGGCCACCAGGATAGTCAGGCAGGATTTGCCCTTGGTGCAGCCATGTTGGTTGTAGCAAATCACCTCATTGTTCTTCTTCTGCCTCAGTAGGGTCTCCAGGAGGATCTGCTCCATGATCTTACCAGGCACAGAGGTGAGACTGACTGGCCAGTAGTTCCAAGGTTCATCTTTCTTTCCCTTTTGGAATATGGGGGTTATATTTCCCTTTTTCCAGTCAGTGGGGACTTCCCCAGACTGACAGGGCTGTTGGAATATGATAGTGGTTCCAGAAACCTCATCCACCACCTCCCTCAGTACCCGTGGAGGGATCCCATCCAGTCCCATGGATCTGTGCACTTTCAGGTTCATCAGATGGTCACGAACCTGATTTTCACTTACAATGGGCATCTCTTTCATCCAACCCCTGCCATTATCTCCTGTGACTCTGGGAGTGTGGCTGGAGCCCTTGACAGTGAAGACTGAGGAAAAGAACCTTGGGACAGTATTACTTGTCACCAGCTCTTCCCTTTCCTTTCTGAAGGGACTCATACCTTCCCTAGTCTTTTTCTTGCCATTAATATATCTATAGAAATTTTTTGGTGTTTCCCTTGTTCTCCCTGGCTAGATTTAATTCTAAATGAGCTTTAGCTTTTTGTAACCAGGTCTCTTGTTGCTCTGGCAGCTTCCTTGTATGCCCTCCATTCTAGATGTCCTTCTTTCCACTCCTTGTAGAGTTTCTTTTTGGACAGCATGTCCAGGAACAATTTGTTCATCCAGGCAGGTGTCCTAGTATTCTTTCCTGCCTCTCTTTGTTGGTATGCTTTGCTCCTGGACACGGAGAAAGTGACCTTTGAATACTGACCAGCTGTCCTGAATCCCCCTTCCCTCTAGGGCTTTGTCCCACTGCACTTTGGACAGCAGATTCCTGAAATGATCAAAGTCTGCACACCTAAAGTCCAGGGTTGTAAGCTTGGAATACAGCCTCCTAGCTGCCCTGAGGATTTTAAATTCGATTGCTTCGTGGTCACTGCAGCCAAGGTTGTCCCTGAGTTTCACAATGGTCACCAGGCCTTCCCTGGTGGTGAGAACAAGGGCCAGCATAACCCCTTTTCTGGTCAGTTCCTCTATCATTTGGAGGAGGACGTTGTCATTTGCACATTCCAGGAACATCATGGATTGCTGGTGCCTTGCTGTGCTGTCCCTCCAGCAGATGTCAGAGTGGTTAAAATCCCCTACAAGGACCATGGCTTGTGTACGTGAAGCCACTTCTATCTGCCTATGGAAGGCCTCATCTGCTTGGCTCTGCTGGTCAGGTGGCCTGTAGCAGACCCCTTCTGTAACATCACTATCTCCTGTCTTCCCTTTAATCTCAACCCACGTGCTCTCAACTGGCTCATCATCCTTCCCCATATGGAGCTCCATCGATACCAGCTGGTCACTGATGTGACCTCTTCCCCTCCACCCCTGCCTGTCCTTCCTAAAATTCCAGTCATGGGAATCACCCCACCAAGTTTCAGTAATGGCCACTATGTCATGGCTTTCCAGCAGCACAGTGGCCCTTAATTCATCCCGTTTATTTCCCAAGCTGCTTATTGCACAGAAGCACTTCAGATGGACTAGCTGTGTCACTGTCTTACGTGAATCCCCTTTGACTCCCATGGGGTGTCCTGGTGCATTGTCCCTGGCTTGCCTTGGGGCAACAAGTTGAGACCCCTCACTAGGACTCCATCCCTCATTCCCTGATGTGCTGCCCCACTGTTTCTCACAGGCAAGCATGAAATTATTGACCACTTCCCCCTTCAAATCTAGTTTAAAGCCCTACAAGTGAGCCCTGCCAACTCCTGCCCCAGTGGGACACTTCCCCGTCTGGGACAAGTGCACCCTGTGTTCGCAACTCTGGTGCCTCGAGCCATGAGCATAAAATCCAAACTCCATGGACAACACCAGTCCCAGAGCCATTCATTGTCCTGTTGGCTCTTCCTATATATCCCCACATCCATAGTCGATGTCAGAGGGATGGAGAAGAGCACAACTTGAACTGCTGATCCCTTTACCAGTTGTCCCAAAGTCCTGAAATATCTTTTAATTGATTGTGAGCCTCTCATTGCTACATCATCACTGCCCACCTGAAAGACCAGAGGTGTGCAATAGTCTGAAGAGCTCACAAGGGTGGAAAGTTTACCTACGACGTCCTTTACAGGGCACCTGGGAGACATCAGACCTCTCTGTGAAGCGGGTTTGGTCCCCTCAGCAGGGAGTCACCTACAACAATGACCCTTTGACTACTCTTATTAGGGTCAGTTTTGATGACCAGCCAGAGGAGATCTGGCCTTGGTGGCTCTGCTGGCTTTTGTGAGCCCTCATCCTTGCTCTCAGTGAGTTCCTCCTGCAGAGCCCCTTACCTGTTCTGCCAGGACACTATAGGTGATGTGCTTCTCAAAGGAACACACTTTCTCTGTTTGTTTCATCTGGTACAGACCTGTTCCCTTTGACCCTGCTCAGGTGAGCTACGATGGGAAGACTGAGGGTCTTGATGATGAGAGTCTATGGAATCCTCTTCCACTAGGATGTACCTGCCTGGCTACAGAACCCTCGCTCCCCTAATTGCTACCTGCTGGTTCTGTTTTTGTAGAAATGAGTTTGTGGAAATAGTCAATTTCCCTCTCACTCTCCCTGATGTTTCTCAGTCTACTCATCGCTTCCCTGAGCTCCATCTTGGAGCTGTGTCACCCAGCTGAGCAGGTCATCAACCTGCTCACACCACATGCAGCCACAGTCAGCACTGACCCCTGTTGCCAGTGAAATGCTGGGGCACTCCTCGCAGCCTGTGGCCTGGATACCAATATCCATTTCTCTCTCCATCTTGATCTCTGTCATACCAGGTATTTCCACCCTTGTGTATAATCCAGACATATATTCCTAGGTCCCCAAAGGACACAATGATGTGATCATCGTGACATAGGTGAATCACGCCAGAGTGGCTTGGAACATTTGCCAGGATGGGCCCAGTGCCAGGCAGTGGAAGTTTGCAAGTGTCTGATGCCACCACCTATTAAAAATGCTGGCTTGCCCTCATCCTTTGTTACCTGCAGGGTTTTGTTGCAGTCTGTGGTATGCAAAGAAACACAACCACAGCACACTTACAAGTCAAGTCTTAGCTGAAGTTACAGGTTCCTGTCAGGTGCTTCTGTCACTTGTAGCTTTCAGGTGACATGCATCAGATGTGTAAGAGGTAGAGCAAAGTGTGGCTGTGCTGTTTGCACTAATCTCAGGAACCCTTTCAGTGGGACTGGCACTGATATCTTTCCTCAGACTACCTGAGGTCATGGGCATCAGGAAGGGTGTCTGTGGCCTCTAGTGCCATTCAGTCTGCTTTTCAGCAGACCCAGACAACCGGACAGGGACAAGGATTCCTGCGTGAGGAGCACAGCGACCTAATGGCCCCATCAGACACATGGACTCAGAGATTTCAAAACAGGAGCATCTTGCCAGGGGTCTTCTGGCACTGAAGGCTGGGCACTAACTCAAATGGAAAAGGCCATGTCCTATGGGAAAGAAAGCAGAAAGAGAGGCAAATTCACATGAGTTCTTATAACAGCATTTGTAATGCAAGAGTAGATGTACTGCACCAGACCAAGGGTTGGTCCATCATAAGGCTGAGAGCAGCTAGCTGCTGCAGAGCCCCAGAGGAGCCCAGGAGGCTTTGATGTATTTGCTTTGTATATTCCATGCCTCCAGCAATCAGTAGCTCAGGGACTGAATAAGCCAAAAGTGAAACTGTGTGTATTCAGTGTGCCAGGGCAAACTGAATAAAATAAGAACTATGTATGTTTTGAAAATAAATCACTGGGATTCACCCAAACTTGTAAGTGCACCACTCTGACTCTGAGTGAAGGCACTGTCTTGGGGATGTATCTCCTGCAAGAGATTAAATTTTCCCTTGCTTCCGTGAGACCTTCAAGTGACCCTGCTGAATTGTTAAAATTCCATTAGAAGGTGCCTGCTGGGAAAATGTGCAATAAATAACTGCTAAGATCAATGGCAGTCTTGATGTTTTAAAATCAATGTGTTGCTTGCTGACAATGCTGGCAGAGATTTCCTCTGGGAAACTGTAACAGTGACTGCTTTAAATTAACATTGTGGTAAAAAACTATCTGAACTCGTTAGCGACTCAGACTGATTTTAAAGTAATTCAGAAAATGCCTGTTGCTCACATGCAAGACTTGAGGTGACCAGTGACTTTGGATACTGCAATTTATGATGGACCACTGGAAAGTATCATAGAACAGAACAGAACTTCTAAAAATGCTCTCTGAAAAGTAGGTACTTAAGGTACTGAGACCATCCACTGAAAGCCACTGGTCACTTCTGAGCATCTGTGACAAACAACATCAGGTCACTCCATCTCTAGTGACCACCATGCACCTTTTCCAGGCCAGTTCCTTGCTCCACTCCCAGCTTCAGTCTGACCCTCATCCCATATTGACATCAGGTATTCATAAATGGGTATAAGCCCACCAAAACATAAAATGTCACCAAGAGCTGGTCTCATCCCCCAGCCTTTGGTTGGGATGAGATTCTCAGTCTCTTCTTCTTTAGAGCTTCTTCCTCCTCACAAGTACAGTTTTTCTGTGAGATGCTGGAGTGTTACAACATGCATGAGAAGAGGTGAAGGCTTGTCATCATCAGATGATTTGGAGGGAAAGAACATAATGCAATTAAATGGTTAGATTACAAAAAAGAATATAGGTAGAGCAAATGCTTTAATGTCTGTTTTCCATTAAAGTGATCTACATGTGCATCTGGCAGAAAAACTCCAGCAGCTATTACTACCTCCTGGTTGTAGAGAAATACATTACTAAATCACAATTCATTGATCACTAGATAAATCAGCTCTTCTTGATGGGTTTATTACCTGGAAATGGGGCACCTGAATGAGGAAAAGAAATTGTAATCACATTGGAATTTTTATTTGAGGTTGGGTCTTCCGGATTTTTCAGTTTGTTTAAGAGCATCTGCTGAACTCTTCTCAATTTCTTTTAACTTGTTAGATGTAATATGCAATAGCTTTAAAGGCTATACAGGGATGCAAGATTTTGTTGGGTAACAGACAGGAGGAACTGGAAGGCACTGTGCATCTGCGATCTAATCACTATCACTCCAGTGTGGTGGGACCAATCACACAACTGGAGCCCTGCTGCCACGAACTGTTCAGAAGGGCCAGGCAAGGACAGAGCAGAGGGGAGCTACTCTCCATATCAAAAAAATGGATTGACTGCACAGAGCTGTCTTTCAAAAACAGCGATGAACAGGTTGGCAGATGATGAGTAAAAATTAGGGGCCAAAACAACAAAGGAAACCTCACAGCTGGTGTTTACTGCATGGCAACTGAGTGAGGGCAAAGGGGAGCCTGTTGACAAAGTGTTCTTACTTCGACTGGAGGGAACACTGTGCTCACATGCTCTGCTCCTTCTGGGGCACTCCATCACCTCCTGGAAAAGCAGCACAGCAAACTGCAAGCAATCCAGGAGACTTGGAGTGTATCAAGGATAATTTCTTACTCTAGATGATAGACAGCCTGACCAGAGTAGAAGTGTTACTAGATTTGTTGCTTACCAACACAGACTAACTAATGCGAGACAAGAAGATTGGTGGCAGCCTGGGCTGCAGTGATCACACCCTGGAGGAATTCAGAGTCTTGAGAGATATGGGCCAATGAAGAGTAGGGTCAGGATGCTGAATTTTAGAAGAGCAAAATACCATTGGTTCAAGGAATTAGTGGATGGTAGCCCCTGGGAAACAGCCCAGAGGGATAAAGCAGCTGAGCAGAGGTGGAAGCTTTTTATTAGAGCTCAAGATCTCTTGATTCTGATGTGTAAGAAATAAGGAAAGGAAGCATAGAAAGGAAGCAAGTAAGGACCTCCTTGTCAAACTAAGTGTAAAAAGGCAATGCACAGGCAGTAGAACCAAGTCCCATGACAGACCTGCACTCTGGATCCTGCTTAGCTACACACCTGATCATCTCTGGAAATAATAACTTTTCCATATACACATACATACACATACACATGCCAGGTCTTAAAACCAAATAGCAAATTGATTTTATGCCTGAGAAGAAAACTTTCAAATACAAAGCCTATAAATGGATGATGTGTTGCCTTTCTGGCTCAGTAAATGGCTTGAAAAAGTGCTCTCAGGAGGTATGAATTTGGCAGCATCCCCCCTTTATTTCACAGAGATGTTAATTTTGAAGTTTAAATGTAATACTTCATTATCATTATAGGAATTGCCATTGTGTGGAAAGCTAAGGCACTTTTGGAATTTCCCTAAGCATCAAGAACTATATCTGTGTAGGAAAAAAACCCAGCCCTTGTGTGCAAAGCAAAATACCAGATTACTTGACATGAAAAGTGTCAGGAGCCAGTGATCAGGACACAAAAGGGCCTAAATAGGGTTGGGTGTGACAAAACAGAAAGCCATGTTGGATGTACCCCATGGTGGCTGACATGAACACTGCTGTCCCAGGAGCTGGGCACATGGAGAGCAACCAGCGAGCAGATGATTCAGGAGCATCTCACATGGCCAAGTCTCAAATAAAACTTCTCTGGCACTTGATGACACAAATGTTCCTGGTTCATCCAAATTTCAGTTCCCAGGCACTCCTGATTTGACAGTAAATCTGAAAGTGTGAAATTGTGTGCCTCCCTGGCCCACTGTCAGAGCCTGTTCCAGCAGAGTGAGAGCAGACGGGTTCCCCTCATCCCGGACACACCTGAAGGTGAGAAATGTTTTGCTGCTCTCTCAGCCATTGTTAGCGGTAGGACAACCTCCAGCTAGAAAATGTAGGGGTTTATAAGCACCCTTATATTCTATTTCATGTAAATATCCACAGCCTCTTGAACTGCAAAGTCAACCACTTTTTGAAGAATCTTTATGTTTTGGACAACAATGTAGAGTTCTGAGTCTTCCTGATACACCGGGCTTCTGGCTGTGAGGGGACAACACCTAGCTAGAAGGGACAGGTGGAGTGCATGGACTGACATTTCTCCAACAGAGGAGAATAAGATAGTGGGAAAAAACTATCAATGGGGGGAAGAGAAAGGGTCAAGCTATTATTGAAATGTACAACAGTTTATTAATAGGATGCCCGTATGAGACAAGCTGCTACTGCACACACCTCAGGGTGATGTGCAGTAGACTGAACAATGTGGGATTCCTCAAAAAATAATTGTCTGTGTGGCAGCCCTGCTGAAGATGGGCCTTCTCTTGCTTGCATTTTTTGCCCCTCACATACCACAAACATGGCCCAGCAGAAGCATTTTTGAAACATAGGCAGAGAAGCACTTCATGCTCTGTTCTGCTTGCAGTTCCCAACCCCCATTAATTTATGCTCATGTAATTACTGCTCTCTGTTTGCCTACTGATAGTGAGTTAAAAATACCACACACCCCCCAGATTAGAACTATTTTATCTTTTTGTTAAATGCCTGTAGTTGATAACAGAACAAAATGTTGTGATGAGCCACGAGATCTCTTTTGTCTGTACTAGTCAGGACAAAAGACAGCAACACCACCAGCAAAAAAAACCACCAAAAGCATGGCATGCACAGACCAAGGCAGAGATGAGAGTATTATGAAGCTATTGATCCTGTATTCCCTTTGTTTGCTTCATCTCTTCCTTGTTTTAATCTGTTCCTTTTTCCTTGTGCCAGGACCTGTTCTATCAGAGCTTACATTTAGAAAAAATCCAAAGCACTACTTCTCTATCCAAATACCTAATTTATACTCCAACATACCCCTAACTTAGCTTAAATGAAAAATATTATTTATTTAGATAAAATGGAAAATAAAATGTAAAACATATCTGTTCTATGCAAATTCCTAATGTATACATTGTCCCTCACTTTCAAGGAATTACATATTTTTGATGTAGCTGTTATTTTCACAGTGGACAAAAAGGACATAGCTTTGTGAATAACCTAATGAGATACATTAAATTAATCTAATTAAATAAACAACGACGACTATTTTTCAGATTATATTCAGGCTGTAAAATCTCTGTCATAAGAGCCATCTATTTATGATACACAAACACTGTATTTGCTGTTAGGACTTCTAAACCTCTATTTTTAAAAGGTTTGTGGAAGGAACTGTCTGGAAATTGCTAAAGGTCAACCCTCTCCCAAGAAAAATTAATGAGATTGGGTTCCCCAGCGCCTGTTTGATATGGGAAATTTGGACATGAAGACAGTTTTCCTTTCCCTTCTGATAGGTTTCTCTGAGACGATAGCATGAAAAACCACACTGAAGTGTTAGCATCATGACACAAAGTTGTACCCCATTTGTGAGACCAAGTGAAGCTTCAGCTGGTAACCAGTGAAGGCAGATGCTGCATTAGAGAAATAGAACAAATGCCAAGCTGCATCCCTGCTAATATCATCTCTGACTTGTAGAGCAGCAGAGACAATACCTGAAGACAAACATGCCCCTATGCATCGCAATGCCTCAACTTGTTACTTAGATAAAGGCCATGAGAAGCATTGGAGGTATTTAAATGCCAAGAGATAATCAAGCTCCAAGAAGTATTTTCAAAAGAAATTAGGAACCCAAGTTCTGAGAGTCCACCAGTTTTTCTGAAAACCCTGTATCAAATTAACTGTATCCTTGAACAGCTCAACACCTATGTTCCCTTGTGCTGCTTCTGGCCTTTGTTATGAAGTTGTGAAATGTCTTCTCACCTTCTGGTTCACCTAACTCCCCCCAAAAAGGGAAAGCTGATCTTTCTCTTCTTGCTTAATGAAAATGTTAACACCCTATGAACTATTTAAACTGAAATCCTAAGACTCATACTCATAGAATCATAGAAATGTCTGGGTTGAAAGTGGCCTCCGGAGCTTGTCCAGTCCAACCCCTGCTGAGAGCAGGGACATCTGCAACTAGAGCAGGGTGCTCAGAGCCCCCTCAAGCCCCACCTGCAATGGCTC
>JAOEGS010014407.1:0-12016 GCA_025447755.1 Corythornis vintsioides
ATTATTTTAACATGTTCCTATTGTTTATTTCTCTTCGGATTTTGTCCTTGAAATAGTTATTCTACTGTAAATCAAACTTAAATTTTTTTTTTTTTACATTTTTTCAGGTTTTAGCTTGGTGTCTGAAAGTCAAGCTGTGGCTTTCAGGTTTCAAACACTAACACAAATTACAGCAACAAAGACAGCTAGAATCTAGCAGCTAGTTTAACTAGTGAATTAACAAGAAGGAAGATAATTTAGTGTCTATTCTGGCAATTATGTGTATTTTCACTGTTGTTAGTCAAGTAACTCTATGTTACACAGAAGACCCAGTAAGAGCAAATCACAGCAGTAAGGTGTTTCCTTGTTACTACTCATCTGACTTCAAGAGATTTCTGATCCTCTGCTTCCCTTCCCACGCTGGAAGTGTTTGCATGAGGATCAGAGCTGTCATAAAACTGCAGCTCTGCTGTACAACACTACTCATTTATTACTTAACAGTGGCTGTTGTTGTAAATCAGTTTTAGTGCTGATTTTATCAAGAGTACAGCATGTTCCTGGCAGTGTTTCTCAGATTCTCACTGCAGTCCAGCTCTCTACCAAAGTAGCTTGTTTTCCATCTTCTGTCACTAGTCATATGCACTTGTCCTTTGCAAGTTTGTATATTGTTGAATTTTGCCCTTCTGGTGGATAGGCTTAACAAGTTGCACACTTAGTGACTAGAATATACTTTCTAGTCTCAGATTAAATCTTGATGTTTGTATTTATTTTATCCTTCTCAATAACGTACCAACATATGGATATGAGGAATGTAAGGAATTAAAAAAAAAGCCAAAACAAAACAAAAACCAACCCAAAAGAAACATAGGGAGAGACTGGAAGGGGCTCTAGAGTAGAGGTTGAAATCATAGAATGGTAGGGGTTGGAAGGGACCTCTGGAGATGGTTGAGTCCAGACCACTCCCAGCACAGGAACACCCAGGGTAGGCCACAGAGGAACAGATCCAGCTTGGTCTTGAAAGTCTCTAGAGAAGGAGACTCTACAACCTCTCTGGGCAGCCTATTTCAGGCTCTGTCACTCTCACAGTGAAGAAGTTTTTCCTCATGTTGAGACAGAACCTCTGTGTTTCAACTGCTACCATCACCTCTTATCCTATGCACATCTGAAAAGAGACAGGCCCCTTCTACATGACACCTACCCTTTAAATATTTGTAAACATTAATAAGATCCCCTCTCATTCTTCTCTTTTCCAGGCTAAACAGCCCCAGGGCTCCCAGCCTTTCCTCATAAGAGATGTTCTAGTTTCATTATCATCTTTGTAGCTCTCTGTTGGACTCTCTCTAGTATTTCCATGTCTTGAACTAGGGAGACCAGAACTGAACATGATACTCCAGATGTGGTTTCACTAGGTCAGAGTAGAGGGAGAGGAGAAACTCAGTCTGCTGGCCACACTGTTTACACCCCAGGATACCATTGGCCTTCCTGGCCACAAGGGGTTATTGCTTTCCCATGGATAATTTATTCTTCACTAGGATGCCAGTGTCCCTATCCATGGAGCCCCTTTCCAGTGCATCTACCCCTGACCTGTACTGGTACATGGCATTGTTCCTCCTGCCCAGCTCTTCAGTCTGTCCAGATCTCACTTAAAATGGTCTTAAAGAAAAAAGAGTGTTGAACAATGAGAAGGGTAAAGTGAAGGAGGTTGTTGCTGTTCTTTAATAATTCACCAAAGTAGCTTCCATCCCCTTAGCTGTCCCACTGCAGTTTCACTCTCTAGGCCATAGTAGTACCTGAGCCCACCTCTCTCTCTCCCTCCTCTTCCATTTTTCTTCCTGAGTTTCATTTCTTCACTTTGCGAAGAAGTAGAACTGCCCATGTTCTTTCTGTTTAAGCAAAGAGACCTCAGGTGAAAATTGTCATGTGTTGTTCATATTTCATGACTACAGCTAATTATTAATTCAGCTACTACCAAAAAAGAAATCTTTATGCTGAATTTAACCTCTGGTATCAGTATCCCATGTAATTGTTTTTGATCAGTGCTGTAGTTGTTCTCTAACTAGCATTCAATGAATGCTATCCTCTCAGTTTTTCCAAAATTCAGATAGCTTGAAGACCCTGTGCAGTGATGCTCTTCACTGTAGCTTATCTTAGAAATATAGTTGTAGAAAAGAACTTCATTTAGATAGTGTTCAAGGAATTGCTGAGTTGTTCTGCTGGATAATCAATTTTTCAGTTGACTGGAAGTATGACCCCTATCAGCTCTCACAAAGGACTGTTGGTTCCTCTCAAAACTCTTAAAATACAGAAGGAAAAAAAAATAACGGTGTCTTTCTAGGGAGACTGGGTTTCAACCAGAGTTTGTTTGTTCATTTGAGCTTTTAATTTCAATAAGCAAAGAGATGTGCTTGGGTCTTTTAATGTAATTTCAAATTTATTTTATTTTGTTTTTATTTTGTGGGTGGGTTGTGTTTTTTTTTGTTGTTTGTTTTTTGTTTTTTAGATTTATTAAATTTGAGCTGTGAACTCTTCCATATACATGTACAATTAGGTACTCTGTGAGTTCTGATATGAAAAAAGAATAGCATCTGTCCAAAATATATTTAATGGTCTGCACTGAGAGT
Source organism: Corythornis vintsioides (assembly GCA_025447755.1). Classification (NCBI taxonomy): domain Eukaryota; kingdom Metazoa; phylum Chordata; class Aves; order Coraciiformes; family Alcedinidae; genus Corythornis; species Corythornis vintsioides. The sequence goes on from JAOEGS010014407.1 coordinate 2,601, forward strand.
GTATGAAGAAAAATTACTGGTAGGAATGTAAAGGGAAAACAGCGATGGTAGGTGTAGACAGTGACATATTGTTTTTGAAGTTCCCAGCTGCATATTGACATTGGTGGGGTTTCATTCTCCCACTAGTTAAACAAATAATACACATTTTGTGTACCAGCTTTGTTAGCTGAGTTAGATCTGTAGATTTAGACTTGGCAAAGTAGATTTAGATGTGGCAAAGTACTTTGTATAACACTGGAGTAAGAGACTTTTATTAGCTTTATCAATGCTACTTATTTGTGCTGCCTTTTTCCTGTGAGATACCATTCCAACTTAATCACTACTTCTGTACATCATATTCTAATTTTAGATGTTTGTTTAATTAGCATACTAGACAACCACAGTAAATGAAGAGGTCTCTTAAATGCTCTTGCAGCATAAATATAAGATTGTGTTCTGTGTGGCAGTAAGTGATATGGATTAAAGAGTTTGGATAATATAATGAAATTTTAGGTATTCACTTGCTTAAGGCAAAGAACTGGTGCTCTGGACTTGATATTTTTATTTTTTTTTCCCAGATACCCCATCACAAAGGGTGCAGTTTATTCTTGGAACAGAAGATGATGATGAGGAACACATTCCTCATGATCTCTTTACTGAGCTTGATGAAATTTGTTGGCGTGAAGGAGAGGATGCAGAGTGGAGGGAGACAGCACGGTGAGTGTTTTCATCAGCTTTTAAAGATGAGCTGTATCTGTTCATTGCTAGGGTATTGAGAAATGATTTCTGAGCTGTGGCTCTGATGCTCATGAACAGGGTTTGGATATAAAGCTTAAATAAAACCATAATTTTATCCTTAGATTGCTAACATTGCAACAGCATTTGTGATTTCCCAGAACCAAATGTTTTCAACTGGATTTATGAGATATAGGTCAGAATGAATATCAAGGGAAAAAAAATGAATGATTTTATTTATATTTTATCTCATCAATTTAAGAAACTATCACACTTCATGTCCTGTTTGAATCCTCAAGAAACTGTTAAAATTGCCAATATAAAAAGATTAAAGCAAGGTATGAAATTACATTTGGAGCAATAAAACTTTAACATATTTATTCTAACTGAATATGAACAATTGATTTTGAGACTTGAGTATTCAACGCTGGATTATTTTGTTTCTGCAAATTTAGTGTGGAAGTACTGTTTTTCTGATGAAAAAAAAAAATTGAAACAGACCTTTTTTGTTTGTTTTGTTGAACACCTAAATGGGAGATGACTTGTTTACTTTCATTAAGACTTTAGATTTCCCAACAACCTGTGCTTCATCTTTCTTCTTAGAACCTTATCTCTTTCCCTGCCAGTATTCGTTGACAGTGTCCTTCAGTGGTGTCCAGAAGTCTGTGGACCAGATATCCAGTAGGATAAAAATTGTAGAATTTTTGAGAGGATTTTTTTGGGAACTATGTATATGGGCTGTTGGGCATGAATATGGCTGTTAGCTTTTGTCTACGATTAGCCTGTATCTGCAGCTAAATTACAGCAGTTTCTGTATTGACTGATTAAACTTCTCCAGCAGAGTGGGAGTAGAAATGAGGAAGCCTACAGGTTCAAATGAAAACAGATTTAATGAAACAGCAAAACTAATACTAATGCCAATAAAAAGTTCTACTCGGCACAGTGAATATTGCGGCAGTCACAAGGAATGGGAAAGCAACCCCTCTAGGCATGGGGAGAAGCAGGAGGAGGAGGAGCAGAAGGAGCTCCTATTCTTAGGAAACATCCTACTTTATAATCAGTGTGACATTTCTGGGGTGGGATGGACCTGTGAGCCAGCTCTAGGAAGCTGCTCTGGCTTTTGCCCCTCCCAGCTTAAGCTCCTGTCTGACTCGAAACTGCAAATGGCCTGCAGAGCATGGCTGGCCTGGGATTGTATCCTAACAAAACCAGGACAGCTTTCCCTTGAATTTTACTGCAAATTGCTGCTTTCCCAGAGGGCCACAGAAATTTCTATGACCTTCCCTTACGTGTCCATAGGAGGCATAGACAGATTCTAAATATATATCTCTACAAGTAGAAAATTCTCACATGGGGATTTGCTGCAAAATGAATGTAGTAGTGTTCCTAAATAATCCTATTAATATGCAGAGAGAGAGAATCTAATCAAGTTAATAATCTGCTGTGTTCTCATACTGATTAGGAATGTATAGAACCTCTTCTAGGAAGGGTGCTTCTATTGTGGTTAAAAATAAAAATCACTCTGGTTTATGCTATTTTTAATCAGGGGAATAGCAGATTTTTAGTTGAACTAAAAAAAACCAATTTTCAAATCATTGAAGGCTTGTGTTTCTGAAAAATTGTAACAATTTTAATTAGCATAAATACTTCAGATAGAATTTGAAAGGAATATGTAAAATAATTTCTATTTAGATTAATCTATCTGTATGTACAGCCTTTCCAGTTGTCATTTTGGAACTAAAGAACCAAAAATGTTTAGCAGAAACAAGATGAGATTGTTGAAAGAGGACAGGAAAAAACAGTAAAGACACGTTTTGGGGGCTCAGAAAATAGAAGAGTGAAGTAGTAGTAGAAGCTAGTAGTAACAGTTTCTTTAGCTTCTGAAATAAGATGAAAATGAAGAAAATTTCTGCCATGCAGAAAGAACTAGTCAGGATAAATTATCTTTTTCAACTTGGAAACAAACATTTCAAACAACACTTGACATATGGTGGTTGGCTGTTAGAAAAGGAGGAGAAGGCAGTGAAATGACCAAATTCAGTATGAAAGCAAGAGCCCAAGTGTTTTATCTATGAAAATAAGAGGGTGCAATGATTTTCATCCTAGAAAGCTGAAAGAACATGGATTTCATGGGAATGAGAAATCCTGTATTTCTGTGAAATTATTATGTGGATGGTTGTGTTGTAGGAAACACAGCAACACTATTAAAGAAAGGTTATAAATGACTGGAAAGAACCAAGCCTGGTAGTCAGATTTCAGAGCTAGGCAATGCTTAGAACAATATTAGAAGGAAAGATAACGGTAGACTTGGACCTAAGTGGAAAATTGGCTAAAATAAAATACAGTGGTGTATCATGTCAGATTAACTATAAAGCTTTTTAATCACCTAATTGATTTTTGTTTTTATGACAATGAAAAAACAATGGTCCTAATTTGATGTGATAAAGCAGTTGGAATTTATTACTTAAACTGTTCTAGTGTAAAAATTGTATTTGTGCGTAAGGAACTAATTGAAGAGGTGCAGCAGGTCATGCTGAAAGATTAAACTATTAGTGTGGAAGGTAGTGACAACTAAGTTCTGAAGAATTAGTCATGGTAAATAACTTTATTGAATGACAAAAAAATAGGATTATAGTAATGAAACTTGATGATAAGAAATTAGGAGGTACTGTTGCTCTACAAATAGATAAGGATATACATGAAGAACAAGGTGACTAAGTAATGGAAATGGAATGGTGTTTATTATGCAATAATTCTTACAAACTAATACAATGGATTGCTTTCAATACTAGTGGTTGATTCAGGACTTCAGAAATATTTGATTAAAAGCATGGTATGGAGAAGTTAACACCTGAGTTTGTTGCTCTTTAGCCTTCTTACATGGTTTCCATCTGAGTGGGAAATGCCACTGGAAGTATTTGTAAATCTTATTGTCTGGCTTCATTAATTGATTTCAAGCCAGAATAAACATATACTTTTAAAAATCAGTAGTGAGTCTTATAATAATTTTTCTATGTGGTCCAGTTTTAGAGTTGTGTAGAGAATTAATGCTTTATTGTTTCTATGCTGAAAAAAATAATTTACAGTAAATTTGTGGAGAAATACACTGAGGCATAACAGTTGGACTTATTTTATACACACAGTACTGTAGTTGCAAATTGTACTGAAGGGGGACCTCATCAATGTCTATCAATATGTTCAGGGTGAGTGTAGGGAGGATGGAGCCAGACTCTTCTCAATGTCATCCAATGACAGGACAAGAGGCAATGGCTGCAAGTTGGAGCACAAGAGGTTTAGGGTAAACACAGGGTAAAACTTTTTCACGGTGAGGGTGCCAGAGCTCTGGAACAGGCTGCCCAGGGGGGTTGTGGAGTCTCCTTCTCTGGAGACACTTAAGACCTGCCTGGATCTGTTCCTGGGTGACTTGGTCTAGGTGACCCTACTCTGGCAGGGGGGTTGGACTAGATGATCTTCTAGGTCCCTTCCAACCCCTAATATTCTGTGATTCTGTGTAGCCATTAGGAAAGCAAAACATGTTCAAATCTGTCCTAATAGTCTTTTATGGTCATGGCTAGAAATACTGTCTAATATGTATCAAGTTTTACCCAAACTTTTGGGATACATTTATCTGCTAATTTCAAATGAAAATTTCAGGGGAATATCACTATATTTCTAGAACATAAAAGAATATTTTAGTAAGGAGGAAAACAAACACTTTGGAACCAACAAGAAAGTTATTAGAATTGAATTGTAATGGACCAGCACAGTTATGAAAATAATCCTCTGTCCATTGTTTAGAAAGTAAATTGTTAATAGTGATTAGAAAAAGGATGTACCAGAGGAAAAACTACAAATATGAAGTGAAAAGGCACATCCCCTGCATCAAACCTTTCTTCCAAAGAAACTAGGTTACAGAAAACAGGTTTGTCCTTTCTGCTTTGTTTCTGATATGCTTATTTACTTTTGTTCATTTTCTAATTGGAATAGGCAGCAAAAAGCTCATGTGGAAATTTTAACAGATTGTAAGATTATGTTAATAATTTTGACTTCTGAACAGGTTGGGAGTATACACTCCAGCTCTGCTGCAGACATGACACACTATAACATAGATAATGTTCAACTCAGCCACTTCATATTGTGCACCAAAATGTTGTAACTAAGTCTATAAGGAAGTGTGCACTTTTTTTATCAACTCCTGAAAAATCAGTGGAGATGACTGTAACATATGTACATATGTATGTGTACATGCACACAGCTGAGGAATATTTTACCTAATGTACCTTGCTGAAACTCTTGTTGGCATGTTTTGTTCTAGCAAGTATGCTATGAGAGGAAATACACTGTATAATTGCTCTGCCTGTGCTAGTTTTTACCAGTAAAAAACCCCATATGAATGAAGCTGCTCTTCTGTGTGATCAGACACAACTATACAGTGTGACACATGAGCTCAGTATATAGAGGGGTTGGTGGTGTTTTCTAGGAAATGATGAAAGGCTTTTATCAATTTAAGGGGTTATTGCAAATGTAAAAATAGAAAATTTGTGTGGTTTTTTTGGTTTTTTTGTTTGTTTGTTTTTGTTCTTTTTTTTGTTTGTTTTTGTTTTTTTTGGTGAGAAACTAGAAAAAGTAGGAAATAGGCAAACTTGGAATCCATATCTTCATTTGGATTTCAAGGCCATTTCTATCCTTGAATCTCATACATGAATTGCAAGTGTTGATAAAGTGGTATTAAGAGTTTTAAAACCACTGGGCCAATTAGGATTGAATGACTGTGTGTAAGATTGGTTTGGTTTGTATTTTCTGCTGCTTCTCATTTGGTATGTTAAATAAGGATTATCTGACATAACAGATGAATGTTTCTGAAAAGATAAGAGGTGATAAACATTATTTTCTCTTGTTGAGATGAGTAAATTCATGTAATGCTTATTAAAATCAAAATAAAAATTTGTTCCAAGTGTAGAATTCTCTCAGCTGAGTATGATTTATGTTTATGTACTAACCTTTTGGCTCATTAAGTAAGAATGTATAATAATGTGTTTTAATGTATGAGTTTTAGTAACAGTAGGAAATTGGATGCAACCCACAGAATTATACAATTCAAATTGAAACTCAGATGGAGATGATCAGGACAGCAAATATGATTATTTGAGTAGTAACAATAGTTTCCTACGGATTTTTGTTGTGTGCAAGCTTCAACGTATGATTCATACCAAAAACTCTCCAGTAAAGCTGTTTTCATGATGTAGATATTTCTTGTCCATGTGTCCATATAAGTTATGAGTTCTGGTTATGACCCTGACTCTCTCCAGTAACCCATTGTAATGCAACTTTTAAGAACACATTTTTATCACTCATTTTAATATGCCTAGAATTCTTCAATGTATTTGAAATAGGTAGTATCAAGGACAGACTCAAGCAGTATAATCAGATAAACAGTGTTGAAGACTTTTTACATGAACGGTAGGTAATGACAGTGGAAGGTTTTGGATTATATTCTCTAAGAACCTATACTTGGTTGATTGTTTTTATGGTGTATGTAGCATTATTTTTTGACCTCTTTTTCACATCAGCATAAAGCAAAATGACGATACATCTCAAATTATTTGGAATACCCAAGTGCAAAGTTTGTAATCTTATAAAATTCCTAAACAGATCAGAAATATGCACAAAACAGAGGTAGGAGAAGATAAAAATATAGGTATTTTGTAGACTCATAGGAAGCAGTATTTTAAGCAGGACTATTAATGCATCACGTTTGTAATATTATGGCTACAAATAGGTCTGTTGTATTTTTACCTTGGAAATGTGAGCAACATAAGTAAGCCAGGTGCAGCCTCTTCTTATGGTGTTCAAGTGCAACTGCAAAATGAAAGAAAGGACTTTTTTTTTCCTTCTCACATGCTTCTTGGTAACTTTCCTGTGTTGCTGTAGGTAATCCCTTTCAAACAATGGTTTTGAATTTTGTGGAGGTGGGGCGGGTTAATTTGTGTTTGATGTCCATTTGGACATGGTTTTGAAAATATGTTTGGGAAATCTCATTTACATATGCAAATTCCAGTTCATGGTTCATCTCTGTGGAAGCAATTTTTTGTGTCTTCTGTGTCTTTCCCACTGCTTCTCTGGAAGACTGAGAAGGTAAAGGAGATGGCTAGGCTGGGAAGAGATAACAGATTGCAGGGATTGAAGGGATTGAAGAACAGAAGTCTGATGGAGTGGAATGAGATTTCATGGGCAAAGACAAGATACAGAAACTGGCCAGCACAGAGTAAATGGAGGGGAAAATGTTTAAATACAAGGAGTGGGCTAGACACAAGACGTCAGAGATTTTGGAGAAGTCTAGGATTTGGGGGCAAATTGGGTATTGCTATGTTAATGGTTGGACTTGATCTTAAAGGTATCTTACAACCTAAATTATTATATGATTCTGTGATTCTCTGGAGAGTGATTAGGAGGTAACTGGTACAGTTAGAAGAAATGGAGTGAATCAGGAAAGGAGCAGATACCCTGATGATGAGTATATCACTGAAGTGGTGGCTGCTTGCAGGATGGCATTCAAAGAGGAAGAATCTGGTACAGAAACTGAAAGGAGAAAAATATCTCAACTGTGGGCACACAGGCATATTTTATAAGCAGGAGCAGAGCTAGGAAGGTGCGCCAGGAACAGGACAGCTGTGTTTGCTGTGTTACTGGGCTCCAAGGCTTGGTAAAACTGGAAATTGCTCAGCTCTGGAGGTGTTAAGGCTTTATGCTTCCCTGCTGTCTGGAAATAAGTGCGAAGGTGCTGTCAAGGTGTGAGGCTGTGCTTGAACTTCTTTGCTGCCTTGTCCATATCAAGTAGCTGAGTGCATTAGAGCCAAGTGAAAGAGGCTTGTGCTGTGGCTGCAGCTGTTCAACTCTTGCTGAGCTGGCAGCCTGCATGGCTACATGCACCAACACCTGCCTGTGCTTGGAAGACTCAATAACTTTGATTTAAGCACTTTTGCTTATGTCAGTAAACTGTTCTTCATGTTTGTTGAGTGTTCTTTTAGTATTTTTGGGGTATTTTTTATCAGTGAACAATTAAAAAGCAGGAGAAAGTTTGTGCATCTGTCTAGTAACCGAAGACTTGATCCCCTCACACCAGTTTCATATTTCATTTCATGTGTCTTTTTTACTGGAGTAGCTCCAGATTTACTCTGCACCTGAAAACAGGCAAATTAAACCCAAAATAGTGAGATGTGATGTGGTTACTGGATTCTAAAGTGCTATTTTATGTAATCTACATAGCTGTTTTGCCTGTGAGGTCCATATTTTGGGACTTGAAAGACTGTACACAAGTGTTTACATATTGCTTGTGTGCATGTATGTGCCTGTGAGCCCATTTTAATTGACTGAACTTTAAATGGAAAATAGCCTAAATTCTGCATAATACTGTCTGTATGAATAACTTAGTGCAGTTAAGTAACTAATAATTTAAACTAGAAAAGTTCATAACAATGTCTTTTGTGAAAATCTGATAGTGGTAATGGATGCAGATTCTGTGAGGTGTGAATACATCAGTATATTTTTATATACTCTTCTGTTATACTGTTCTGTATACTGGTCTATATACTGTACTAATGTGTAATTCAGCATTATACGGGAAGGTGCAGGCAAGGGAAGAAAGAAAAAGTAAAATCCAAAGACACGTTTAAAATGATCTTTCAATATCCGTGGAATGAATTTATTTTTCATAGACACAATGGAGTTACAGAATTGCTTGTTTGTACAGGTGGCTGAAGTTTGAAGAAGATGTAGAGGATGGTGGAGAGAGGTGGAGCAAACCATATGTTGCAACACTGTCCCTTCATAGCCTGTTTGAGCTGAGAAGCTGTATCCTGAATGGCACAGTTCTTTTGGACATGAGGGCTAACTCCATAGAAGAAATTGCTGGTATGTACTGATGTTGCATTTATTAGTTATGAAAATTAATCCTAAAAATGTACATTTGGGAAAAGAACACATGACCAGAGAAATGGTACGGAAATGGCCGTTGGGCCTTTTTGTTACCTTGTCACAGGTACAAAGTAGCACGTTAAGAGAAAATGTAAAATGCACAACTAAAAATAGAAACCTTTTCTTTTAAGGCACAAAAAACAAAGCAAGAACATTTTTTAGCACTCAAGATTATAAAGAAAACTGATTTATGGATGGTATGTAAGCTTATGTAAGGGCCAGATAAAATTTATTTTAGTTATTTGCATTATCAGGTAAGAGAAATATGGTTCAGTGGGCTATGTTTAACAGTGGAATTAAAATTGGATCAGGTAGTGGTAGCTGCTTTTGCATTTACCTTTCCCTGATTGTTTATGTCAAACTGATGCAAGGTGTTATTAATCCAAATCTGCAGAAACTTGTGTGGGCTTCTACTCTGTGTCGAGATCTGATTCTCATATGAATCATGGGCTGAATCAGTGCTTCAAAAAATGTCTTGATAATGATAAAATATGAAGAATAAAAAACTGATTTGGAAGAACAAAGGTGTTTATCAGTATGCTGCTTTATTACTTATTTTTTTTTAATCAAGAAGGACTTAGATCAGCTGCTTGATGTTTTTTTCCTCATTTATCTATCTATTTATTTATTACTGAATAATGCATGAGGGTTTTCAAGACTGAGCCTTACATTTTTAATCCAGAAATCACTCAACTTCTGTAGTCAGCTAAAAGATCCCTTACAGAATT
>JAOEGS010014409.1:7330-20013 GCA_025447755.1 Corythornis vintsioides
CATTCAGGCTTTGTTTGTTCATTTACCATGTCCTTGATTTACTCTCTTGTCTATCACATATTGGGCTAAATTAAGTGGTCTGTGCAGAAATAATTGGATTTCTCTGCAGCAAGTGCTGCTGCCATTTACAGTGCATAATAAAGAATAAATTAGGCAGAAATTTTGTATTAAAGAGGAACCTAGTTTTACCACCATAAACTCATTTCTCATGTTTCATTGACTACTCAAGAATAAAAAAATAATTAAAAAAAAAGACAGAAAAGTGTCTGAAACATACAACTGTGTCACAATAAAAAACATTACTGAAATAAACCCTCCCCCTTCTCATTCATATACAGTAAAGGATAACAATGAGAAGCTCAGCTCTTGCCTGATGTCTTGGAAATTTTACCACATCCATAAGAATTATTAAAGCTGATTTTCATAATTACATTGGACGCACTCTGAATGTTTAAATTATCTACCTCATAAGTATAAAGTAACTCCTATATTCATCACACATATCATAGAATCATATAATCACTTCTACTCATTTAAGAAACTGTCACTGCACAAGAACTCATTTGATTTTTGTATTTTTTCTTCTTTACAATACAGATTCAAAGCCCTTTCTGAAGTAATTTCTAGCTGAATACTAGATGAGTAATTATCAAACTAAGAATATTGACTTTATTGATATGTGGCTAAGGGGTGTTCTTACTTGATTAACGAAAATGGCATGTGACAGTAACTGATACCTTCCTTGTACATAAATATATTTCAGTAATAAATATTATTTAGAGAGACCTCAGTTGTTTTTTAAAAAGTCCAGCAAATAGAGTAATATGAATTATTGGAAAGGGACTAGAGAGCAAACTCAAAACACCATTGTGCCATTATAGGTGCCATTATAGGTGCCTATGGTTCAACTGAATATTCTTTATATTCCCCAACTGAATGAGGCTATGTGAAAGTCAGAAAGCCATGCAGAAGGAACAGCAAGAAAATTACTTCTAAGCTTCTAAGGAGACTAGTTTTAATAAGAACTCTTTAACCTAGTAAAAAAAATCCCCAAACAAAAACCCAAAAAAGACCCAACTCGATCTAGAAATTACAATATTTCTTAAAAGCAAGAGATGACACTGAGAAAGTAATGGAAATGCTGTTTCTCCAGACATAAGAAGTGAGGGGTACTGCAGCAGTTTTAAAGGGAAGGGAAAGAAATACCATTACATATAGCCTACATATCTCTTGATAAACCTTTTGCTTTAGGATGTCGTGGTAGATTAATATATAAAGAGATCCAAAGAAGACTAAGGGTATTTCATGGAACACATGTCTAATCTGTCTACACTTCAGTGCAGTAGACTGGATACAGTTTCCACAGAAGAAAGTGCTGCTTCATACTGGTCTTGAATCTTATACTTTCCATAGGCATCCACTTTGCTGTTGCCAAGGGCAGGATACAGTCTATGACTGACTTTTTATTCAGAGCAGTGTTGTTTTGGTTTTTTTTCTTTTTATGTCTGTATGCTATGATCAAAGCCATCATAAAATTCAAATCATGTTTTAAATTTATAGTGTAGTAGCTCACTATTGTTTTGCTGATCTATAAGATTAAGTCTGGTTAGGGCACAGAGTATTAGGCACAGAAAGACAAATCATAGCTTGATACAACTGCAATTAGTGTCAGCTAGAACAGAGTATGAAACAGTATTTCACACTGCAAAACAGAGCTCCAGAAAAGCTTTCTTACCTTTGCTACGAATACTTCATGCCACCATGGGAAAGCTTAATGAAATTACAGCACAGAAACAGCCCACTAACATTTGTTCCTAAAGTTTATGAGTCTTCCGTAATGCAAGAAAAGTAAGATGCATTTGTGCTTTAAAATATGTTATAGGGAAGACATTAATTGATTGCTTTTAGAAAATTTTTTTTCACACTTCTGTGCTCAATGTGGCATCACTGACTTTTGTAAAGAATTTTTTTTTAATAGGTGTCATAACATCTGTTGTGATTTACTTTCTCTGGAAGTAGTAAGGAAATAAGTTATCTCAGAAGTGATGGAATAAAGAAATAATAATAATAGAAGATGTTCCCATTATCACAAATATTAATGAGAAAAAAAAATTCTAACAGTAAACCCCTTTTGTCAATTCAGGTGCCACCTCATGCCTCAAAGGATATCCATATAACCATATTTTGATGAAAGGGATACTGAACATGCTCTACTGATGTTAAAGGAGTCTGTGGGAGAAGCTCAAGGTAAGCAGAAGGATCACTCCAAATACCAGCTAAGAATAAATGTAAATTTGAGCTTTTGGAAGACAGCATATGTAAAGGGTGAATGGCACTCGGAGTAGCCTAGGGATACTTTAGACAAAACATGATAATTTCCTGCAAGATAAATAATACTTACAAAAAATCTTTCAAAACTAGTAAAAACTTCAAAAGAAACATTGAAGTGGCCTGACAAAGCTTTAGAGCTGAGTGTTGTATCTGCTTTCTTCACAATTTAAAAGGAGATAATAGAGAAGAAAGACTTGCACAAATGTTTCAAAAACCTTTTGAAACCTCTTGGGCTACATGTAGCAGCCTGCATCCATCAAATGAGTGCCAGTTATTTTCTTATGTGACCAACTGTCTCTGAGGGCTGTATTTCTCTGCTGCACCCTGTCTCAAGTTCAGTGCAGGCCCACAATAGAAACCCACCATGCTATGTGCACAACATGGAATTGTATGGCCTGAATTACTGAATGTATAAATTTCTGGAGGACAGTTGGCTTTATGTCATTTTAACTTTATGTTCCATTACCCAACAAAACTGAGCTATTATAAAATGTAACTTAACCGCTATTTTTTCTGCTATCTAAATAGTCTCCAAATGAGAAATCAAAAGCACTCTATCAATTAGCACATAAGTGAACATTTCAGAAATTGAGATTGCAACTCCACTCTCTGACCTGCACTGTCCTTATCTTAGCACAGAGTTCTCTCCAATGTCATGTACTCTGGAAAAGTACTTGCAGGAACTGCCAGGAACCCAGAAAGCTTGTACAGAAAATACAATTAAAATATCTTTTGCATTATGACCCAGAGATTTGGGCTCACTAGCTAAAAAACTGCTCAGGGTTGGCTGAGGATAATGAGAATTTTTACTGACTTATTACTTGTTAGAGAAAATATGATTATAGGCAATGGAACAAGTCAGCTAGAGAAGGTGTTAAGAAGCCAGGAAAAAAACCCAAATCATATCCCGTCAACTGTAGTTCAAAAAATAGTTGAAATAATTATAATACTGGAATGATTTTGAACTGATCAATTGAAAGTCAGTTTGCTTTGTGTTTAGGACTCACACTGTTAAATCACATTTTAGGTACAACTCTTCATATGTCATTCAGTTCTCACTAATAATTTGGCCAGCATGAAACATTTTGATCATATTTGCAGGAGGAAGATTGAAAACTAACTGAAGTGGAAAAACTTATTCCTTCCACTGGGGAAATAAGGGAGGAAAGAAATATTAGTTTTTGTGCTGTCACTCTCTGAGATTCCAATTTTAATAAAAAGGATGCTTTATAAACAACCAGATATGAATTGTAGCTCAAAGATTAGACTTTTGCTATCTTCTTCAAGAAATTAAGGTTAACATCAGTGTTAAATTAGCCACATCCTGAATCCTTAGCATAAACCAGAAACTTGTTATGAAAACTAGAAAAATAAAAATAAAATAAATTACGTAAGGACAAACTGATACTTATGTAGAAAAACTAGTTCATGAGAAGCAGTTCCTAACATCATATGAAAGTCATTGTTAATGCCTAATACCATCAGAGATGGTCTGAGCCCATTGTGCTGCACTCACACTTTCAGGTGTGTCATGCTTTGCAGGAATAGGCCACTGGTTCCCAAGAGAGCTGGAATGAGTGTTCAGGGCAGAAGCAACTAAAAGCTGGTACAGAAGCATTTCCACAGGGGAAAACGTCTTCCAGGTTTTAGACAACATTGACAGAAAGTTTGACATCACCCTTGTGATGTAGCTATTCCAGGATGTCTCCAGGTCAACTTGCAGAAGCATCTGAAATGATTATCATAAAACAGGCATCTACGTCCAATCAATTTTCATTTAGAGCACAAACAATAATCACAGAATCACAGAATGTTAGGGATTGGAAGGGACCTAGAAGATCATCTAGTCCAACCCCCCTGCCAGAGCAGGATAGATGCCAAAATGGCCAACGAACCTCACTTTTCAGTACAGAGGACAAAATCTTAACGTGAATTCTCAGCATATGTATATGCATTTAATATTATTTTTTCTTTTCGCTTTTCCTCTTTGCTGAATCTGCTCTGACATTTAATGGACATAAAAGAATTTTCATTAAAAAGGAACTTTTCAGAAAAAGTTAAAAAGCCTTCTTTAGAAAAAAAGTGGGAATTTGTGCTGCAACTATATTAGGGAATGTGTGTACACTGTATTTTTAAGAGGATTTACGTAAGTATAAGGAGAAAATGAGTTGAAATGCTGACAGAACTGTCTAGAAACAAATATCTTTAAAGGTCAATGTAGCCATTCTTGAGGGAAGTGAATATTAACCCAATTTTTACATGGTCTTGCTTTTTCCTTTTGCTTAAACACTTGCTTCATGTTGTTGGTTCTCTAATGCTTGAATGAAAAGCTTCCTTTTTTTCTTGTATTTAGTCTAGGCTTCCAACTAAACAATAAAAAAAGAGCAGACTTTCTACACTGTGGTGCAAGGAATGGGAAGATTCTTCTTATGGTAGAACTTAAACTTAAAAAATAATTAAAGCAGAAAGTGGGAAAGGACCTAAAAAGACAAATTCAGTGAATTAAAAAGTCAGAAAGGAACCAAAGGGAAGAAAAGAAAAAGCACAGGTAGAGACCACAAATTCTGAATGTGAGAGATTTACATATCTATAAAAGAATTGAAGCAGCTACATGAAAAGAGAAGAAGATAAAAGATTTATTAGTGACATAAGAGAAGATTTTTCAGGCCTTAAACATAGTGAAACTGCAAAATTTTAAACAGTGTATATATTTTCTTCAGTGCAGATCAAATGTTGTAACCTTAAAACACAGCTGATAAACCTAAGAATATGTTCAGACAGGTCTGCTAACAGTTCCCCAGAAGTCATATGAATTCAGACTAAGGGACTGGGTTGCATGTGAGGAGAAGTTTTACAGTGATTTTTAATTACTTTGAAAAAAAATCATTGAAAGAAAAAAAAGTTTTAAAACCCTTGAAGTCAGAAGAAACTTTCAGATATATAAAATTAGGTTTGAGAATGTGGGAACTGGAACCAGGGCTGACTGATCAGTAATGCCCCCTCTGATACTGCTGACAGTACATCTAGAAATGAATGAATGTCAGTCTGCCACTAGAAATGAGAGACATGGCTCTGGTGCCCCAAACCGTGGGTGATGGTGTTAAAATTGGAGGCTCTGTGGCTTAAGGAAGCTCTTTAAGTCTCCTCTAACAGGATGCTATGAAAGCTGCAGGCAATTTAACTGTCAATTCTTTTGTGCTCCTGCCTGAAAACAGGCATTGATGGAGCACTAAGGTGAAAGAAGCCTCTTTGAACAGAAACACTGAGCATTTGGGAAAAAAAAAAAGAATAAAAGAGTAAGATGAAGTAGGCAACAAGAACAGCACACTGAATCGTACAGTACTTAGAGACTGTTATCCATACACCCACTGAGCATGACTTGGTAAAACAACCACCCACTGTCTACTTCCATAACCACCGATGATAACATCTTCACAGACTTAAAATACTTTTTACTTATTGAATTCAAGGGGACCTTCTTTCATGATGATTGTCACAGTGGGACTCCTTCAACACTGTGTAGAGCTAAATCTTCAATATTTTTAAATGGAGGAAGACAAGATAAATTGTATTGCAATACAGAAGTCATGTTCTGTAACTTCTGAATATGAGGAATAATTTAAAATTATATGTAACAGGTTTCAGAGGAAAAGTCATGAAGTAGGAGATAGAATAAAAGGAGAAATGCACACAGTCTAGAATGAATATTATTTTATACAGGGTTCATGAACATGTCAGTTATTTTATAAAGCTAGCTATAGTATAAATATAAGTTTAATAGCCATGAAATTAAAATACATAACCAGGGACAAAAAGGTGCATGAGTTAAAACTAAAACATGATATCTGAAACTTAGGACTACAGAAAATTTCTAAGTCACAGCAGCCACAATACTTGTCTACAAAGACTAAAATTGAAGTATTAGTTAATGTGATGCTTAGTTGCCCCTAGTCTTCGAATTGTTTAATTATACCTATATCACAGACACTTCTGAATGCAGAAAAGATGGCACTATAAGACATCTCCTGAAGATGCTTATCAAATATCAGCAGTGTTTCTAGAACAAAATTTCTCAATACTTATGGTAATATGCCCCAAATGCAAACAACAGTGACATAAACTAGCATTGACCAGAAAAGAAAAATGAAATAACTTTCTTAAGGTATGAGTAGTATACTCAGAAAAGAATTTATAATAGATGAATACTGAAGGCAGCTTTTATACCATTTTACTCTAACTTCTTCTGTTTGCTACTAGTTTCTTAAAATGTATATGTCTGTGTATTGTTCCATAATGAGAATTTTCCCATTTATATTTCCATGATTATTCAGTTTTCTTAGATTTAACAAGCTATACTGTAACTCCCCTGAAATTTGAACGATTAACTGATTTTGCACTCAATGCAGAGATACATCACAAATGGCTTTTTAGCACACTGTGCATGATACCCTGATTTCCAACAGCCTTGTGAGGTTATTTCTACCTTTAAACTCTGCAAAAAAATTGCTAATGAATCAGAATAGTGCAGAAAACTAAAAAATGTACAAGGCTGTGGAGGATCAAACATGTCTGACATTTTATTGAGCTTCATAATCCAGAAAGTTATAGTTCCTATTCCACCCTATCTATAGAAAAATCAGAGTTCTTCCTGCAGAGTATTGACTAAAAGTATACATACCCAGGAAAACACAATTTAGCAACAGCAAGTAGTCAGATTAACTATTACTCTTTGATTTCTGATTCCTAAGGCTAAAATAATAGACTAGAAACTAGTCAAGTGTGAACAATTTTACCTTCTGAATCATTCTGAATTACTGTGACCAGAACCAGGGACTTTTACAAAGTTTTTGCTTTAAGTTACAGACACTTCCAACTGACTTGAAGTGAATATTATAAGGAAGGAATATATAACTCTTTTGACATAAACATTCATAAATCACATAAAAGAGGAGTGAACTGTACTTTGCCTATGATATTTTAAAGTATTGAAATGTTGATCTTAAGTAGTCCTAAAAAGAAAAAGGTAAAAGGATATAAAATTTGGTTGCTGCCATTTCTCCTACATGGGTGGAAGTAGAAAACATTCACTGAATCTTTTGGAAAGCAAAAAGGACAACAGTGAAACCATATGAACCATTACACAGCTATGAAGTTTAGAACTTTAGTTTTGTAGGTTACATTTATTTTTAAACTGAAGTCAGTGCTCTTCAAAGTCCATTGCTCTGATTTCCTTGTCAACTTTGTGTTCAATAGAGGAAATCATTATTATGTAATTAATGTCAATGACTCAAAACTGTCAACCAAGAAAAAGAAGTGATACTTCATATTATTGATAATTTTTTCCCTTTTAAATGGTTACTCTGTATAGCTCTTTCTTAGTTATGAATGCGTTTACTTTTCATGGTAATTTCAAATGACAAAATATCCTGCACAAAAATCAGTGGTTTAGTCAATTACTGAATGTACTGAATCAAAGACACATTCTGAGCTTGCTTTGCTCAACGAACACTGTTATCAAAGGTATCATATTCATACCTTTCACTGTTAGTACAGGTCATGTCACTCTGTTTAAATGACTATAATCCAGACTGATGCATGTAATTTATACTGGTCTTCAACACAGAAAATAAATAAAGACTTCAGGTTTTATTACCTTTTCACTCTTAAAAAAAAATAATTTAAATAGTCAACAAGACTCTTCACATTATGCTAAAATTGTACCACTTCTATCTGCTCTGTCTAAAATTAGACTTCAGTTACGCAGGCTCACAATAAAAGTACAGAAAGAGTTCTAATGGTTAGGACAGAATAACACGATAACCTTTTCCTTGCTTCTCAATCTGGCTCTGCTCTCATCCTCTGATCCAGTTTACAGTGCTTAATTTTTCTTGTCTTGACTTTCCTGTGCTAGTGCAGACTGTGTCATCATCTATATCTTTGAAGAGAGGATTTGAGGCAGAACTAATCCAGCCATACTGGATATTAAAGGTGAGAGCTGAGACAGGATAAATAACTGCAGGACTGACTAACCTTCACACTGTAAAGAATATATATCCTACTGAAAGGGTAAATCTCATGCACATTGGAATTCTTGGCTTGCATCCAGCACTGATGTTATTTTTTGCTTTCTGATTTATGTAACTAAACATACTATGAAATGCAATTTCTAGATCTAGCTCTTAGACTACCTACAATCTTGGCCAACTGAGATTCTGGCTTCCCCAAGGTGATACAAGGCCCCTGGTTCAAGGTTTACAATATGCCTTTAAGCCCTTTTGCAAGTCAAGCAGGCAGGTTTCCCAGTGCCAGACCAAGTAGCAACAGGCAGAAAGCAGAACACAGAGAGTTCCACCTAAACATAAAGGAAAACTTGCTTGCTGTGAGATGATTGAGCCCTGGAACAGGCTGCCCAAAAAGGTTGTGTAGTCTCCTTCCCTGGAGACTGCCAAAACCGAACTGGAAACAAGCCTATGCAACCTGCTCTAGGTGAACCTGTTTTGGCAGAGGGGTTGGACTGAATGATCTCCAGAGGTGCCTTCCATCCTCTACCATTCTGTGATACCGTGATTTTTCCTAGCCGTGGCCTTAAACAAGGTAATATTCTTCACTGACAATTAAAAATCCTTCATTCCCAATTTCACTGGGAAAAAAAATTAGAAATTGTTTTAAAAGTCTGCTCATTTGTTGATACTCAGCCACAAAATAAGAAGGCTGTTCTAGTAAAAACCCCAACTGTTATAATGATGACTGCAATAAACAAGGCAACTGAAATATATCATGCTGATCTCAAAATAAAATGGTGCTTACAGTTGCATTCACATGGTTCCCAGCTTGTTGCTCATGGCAAGCAGAACAATGTTACCATTGATAAAATATTAAGTAGCAAAGAAATGGAGCTGACTTGAGTTTTGTTGGGAAAAATAGGTGGTATACAACTATTAAAATGGTTTGCGTTTTGTTTTTTATAAAATTTTGCTAACTTGACATAAAGGCAATCTTCATCTTCTCACTAATATATAGCTCTAATAACAATAAATCATTACAAACTGGTCTACCTTTATAACAAATTGTGCAGTTTTCTCCTTTCTAAAATAAAAAGTGAGTTTGGTCTTTATTAATTTCTATGTAAGAGAAGGAAAGGAGAAATATTAATCCATTCACTTTCCTTCACCTGAGTTTGCACGTGAGAAAGACAATGCATGTTGTCTACATAAAACTTTATGGCTGTGCAAATTCAATGCAATTATCTAGGTACTTGTCAATATACTATCAGAAAGCATATATTAATTGATTTTAGAGAAGGAAACAGCTATGGAATCATGTCTGGATATCAATTTTCTTTCTGACTGCCTATCAAACTATACAGAATGATAGGTTGGGTTTTTCTATGTTGTTGATATGTTGAGTCTCCAGTAAAACAGATAAAAGTAAAAATAATGTTAGCATTTGCCTTTTCATTTCCAGTCTCTGTGTAGATGTCTTTAACTGTTTTTATCATTATTGTTACATTTTAAGAGGTGGATTTCTTCATTTTCTGCTGTCCAGATACTGTTAAAAAAAAAAAAAAAAGGAAAAAAAAAGGAAAAAAAAAAAACATAAACAGAAAGCTTATCTTTGGTACAAACAAAGGGGATAATGGACAAAAAAAGCAGATAATGAGTGTTGAGAAATACTAAGCCAGCATTGCCTAGTTAACTGTTTAAAAATCTTAAGATGCTGTTAGGTTGATTCATGAATTATACAAATATCTTGGCCACTTCTTGCACAAGTTTAATAACTAGTGATAGAAGAGAGCATCTGTGGATGTCATTGGTTATCTCCTGCTAGTTACAGATAAATATTTCCCTGTTAATACTATTAGGAAAATAAGAAAATCTTGTTGCCATTTTACAGTTATTTTTGTTAGCTCACTTTGGACAAAACGTGCAAATGTACTTTTGCTGGATTATTCCTTCTGGTGAGAGATCCCACGGCTGTGAAGTAGTGGGCAGTCACAGTAGAGTCTGCCACATAGAAAATGCTTGGGGTTTTTTTTGTAAAAGTAGCTAGTTAATTTTAGTACAGTAATCTGAAATGTGTGGGATTTTGAAGAATGCCTTGTTCCCAGAAATATTTTCTTCATATCTTTCCTTTCAAATTTTACTGCTGTTTTAAATATTTTCTGTAAGGTACATTAATATTCACTTTATCTATCTTCAAATGCTGAAATATCTGTCCTGATCATCCCTGTTTTATTATATGGAGTGCAAACTATTTTCAGCTCAGTAATACATGAAGATGTGTAGCTTTATAAACTTTATACAAGGAAAAACTATGCCATGGCTTTACCAGAAAATGTCTGTATCTGTGTAGATATAAACTCAGTGGAAAAGAAAATCCATCAAGTGCTTTTTAAAGAGAATTATGTGAGCTAGCTCTTCAGAAACCAGTCTTTCTTCTTTCGCTCCTCTTCCCCATGTATAAAATCCTTTATCTCTTCATAGCATTTTACTAGACAAATGCAAGATTAGATTTTTGCCTCCATATTAAGATAGTCCTGAGGCTGAAGTGAAAATGAAAAAGCTGATGCTGTCTTTGAGTGCTTTCCCAACTCACATGTCCTGTATTTTCTGAAGATTTAAGGTTTTTTTTCTCATAATCCTGTTTCAAGAACATTGTTCCACTCTGATTTTAAGCATAATGTTTAAAGATTTTAGTTGCTATTGAAGAGATGTATATGCCTACACTGTATATGCCTCAAAACATCCTGAAGGATTGTCTACCTGAACAAGCAAAAGTAAAAATAATAAGTTAGCACTATCAAACATTTGCCTATTACTCTTAATTTCATTTCCCCAATAATTTTGCATCTCAAGCTCTTTCAATCATGTTGTATGATAGCCACAAGACATGCAGAATTACTGAGGTGAGAGGAACCCTTGGATATTGCCCAGTCCAACACCCCTGCAGCAGCCACAGACACCTGCAACAGGTTTTTACAGCTGTGTCCAGTTGGGTTTATGGATCTTTTGAGGAAAACCAGCTCTGTACAAATCATCTAAAGCCAAAATTAAAATAATCAAGGGATGACTCGTCATAGTTTCTCATATGCTTGAACTATTCTCTGATGAAATATTTTTCCTCTTTTAATTAAAAGCCTAGCGAGGCTTGTTGTATAAGGATACCTCTTCCAGGGATTTATAGTCCTAGATACATAAAATTCAGAGGTTTTGCTTTTGTTTTGGTTTTTTGTGTGTGTGTGTGTTTTTCTTGTTTGGTTTTGGTTTTTTGGGTTTTTTTTTAATACGTTAACATGTGCACATAAGAAAAGGTCTTAAAACAATGTTCTTTTTACAAACACCCTAACTCAAACGGAAGTTAATTTTCCCTAAGAGAAATAGACACTAGAAAAAAAATGTATATTTTCTATAGAAAAAAAAAAAAAGGTAAATCCACACATTTTATTAATCATTGTCTGTTGTTCTCATATGCAAGTATTTATTTAATCTGTACTGAAGATTGCCCTGATTACTTTTAAGAACTGGGTCTTTTTATTCTGGGAAAGAATTATTAGTGAAGATACTTGCTTTTTACCATGTGGTTGTTTCAACTATGTGAATAATTTTATTTCAAAAAGCATGGTATGTTCTCTGTTCTCTTGGTATGAATCCAAGCTTCTACAGAAAAGACTAGCAATGAAGTTACTTGGTGCCTTGTCATTCCCATGTCTGCTTAAGTTGCAGTAATAACCTATGTTACTTGCTGAGGAAAAAGTAAGAACTGTCTGTATTAAAAAGGAATTATCGTTTGTTTCATAGGTAACTGATACCAGGACATAGGTAAATGCCTTGCACAACATTAAATTACTTTAGATTTGGCAAATAATATTAAAATAAAGAAATTGCAGGAAATAATTGCAATTATGAAAGGTTCTGAATTAATGGATATTAAAACAGTTTAAAATAACAGATTTCTGAGAAATGAGAACCATCTCCTTTCATTTTCAAGCTTTTACTCTCTACAGCTGCAGTAGTCAAGGCTGACAACACAGTCATGGTGTAGCTCTGCAAAATCCATCCTATGTTGTTCTGCCTGGAGCTTCCTTCTCTCGGTAACATCTGCTCTACTTCTAAAGGAACCCTCATGTGCAGTGTGTGCATCCACCTCGAAGAACATAAGGCACCAGTATCATTCCTGCAGGCTATACACAGACCTGCTGAGGGATGCTCAAACATAAAAAATTACATCACAAGCTGGGCAAACTGTTATTTTTACATTTGTTATACCTTCCCAACATTTTTAAAAAGCTAAATTAAAGAATTTACTGATACGCAGGTACAGACAGAATAGTTTAAGATGGATTATGTGCATCA
>JAOEGS010014409.1:39584-49596 GCA_025447755.1 Corythornis vintsioides
GTGTGGGCAAACACAAGAAATTCATTTTTCATTTTTTTTCCTTTTTTTTTTTTTTCTTTTTTTTTTTAATATATTGTTAGGAAATATTTTTGTAAATCAAAACATTGAAATAAAAAAATGGCACACAGATTGATAAAGCCAGGAAGACATAACGCAGAGGAAATGTCTAAAAGTTAAGACTCATTTGACAACAAAGTTACAGGTGAAATTTTCATGGGGTCTTTTCAAAGAAAAAAAAAGAAAAAAAAAGATGCACAGTTTGCATGCTTTCTTAATCAGTATTTAGGGGCTAGTACACCAAAGACGACCTACAAAAAAATCAGAGTAGGTCACTTTGCTGACTGTCTACCTTTTAATCTGCTTTCTGTAAAGATTAAACGGACAACTTAAAGTGTTATAACAGTCAGGGACCCAACTGAATTTCCTTTGCCAGAGGAAGGAGCTAGAGACATGGTTCTTACACTGGAGACAATGAGCAATACTGCTATCTAGTGGCAAGATTTCAGTCCTACATTATACGGGCTCAGAGTGACCTGCTAAACCTGTGCGAGAGTGTCTCTCGCATTTAAGTCTCCAGTCAAGATCGCTGTAATCTCCCTAAAAAGCACACAAGGCAACCGCTCCCTTCCAGTGCCCCATTATGTCTTGTCTTCAGACTAGTTTGTTTGGTTTTGACCAAACAAAAACCATTTGCTTGCAGAAGAAAGGCCACAAGTGTCCAATGCAATTTATGGTTTGCTTTGGGTATAGCTAACCTGCTCCATTTCATCTAGAATATAGATGTAACCATTTTTACAGACAAAGTGTTGTATGCAAGGTATTCTTCATTAATGTCCTAAAGTTAGTTTGAGGTCCACAGATGGTAAATTACACAAGGAAAAACTTTTTCACTGTGAGGGTGACAGAGCTCTGGAACAGGCTGCACGGGGAGGTTGTGGAGTCTCCTTCCCTATAGCTACTCAAGAACTGCCTGGATGTGTTCCTGGGTGACTTAGTCTAGATGATCCTGCTCTGGCAGGGGGGTTGGACTAGATGATCTTCTAGGTCCCTTCCAACCCCTAACATTCTGTGATTCTGTAAATGACATAGTGAAATTAAGTATTAACTTATGGCAGTAATTTTTGAGATAATAATTCCTCAAAACCCATTAAAGCATTAAATTGATGCTTTAAATTACAAATAAATGCATAGGTAGACTTATTTTTCCTCAGTTCCCATCTTCTCCCACATGTTCTTTCCTAAAAAAAAAAACCCCAGATAACTAGTGTGCATTTAAAACTCTGATATGTGAAAGACAAGAGATGTGCTACTCCTGTAGCTATAGCTGTTATTATTTTGTTTTGAGGGCAATTATATTATTGTGCAGTTCTTGTCCATGTACTTCATGGCTTATTTTTGAAAAGGAAAAAAAAAGAAAAAAAGACAAAATAACCTTTGAAATATTCACCTACAGTCTTGGCCAATTAGATTTCTGCTTTTGCCTGTTTATATTTCAGGAGAAAACACATGCTTGATAGGAAGCATTTCTCAGCTAAACTAGTTCTGTTTCTTCACAAGGTTTGCCTTGAAATTATGAACAAACCTCTAATTAATTAAAATATATGTTTATTATTATGAATACAATTAGTAATGAAAATTAAAATACAATGAGTTTCAAACATTGCATGTTCATACATTAGTTTTAAAGTCTTCAGGAGAATTCAGGGAAAGTTTTCCTGACATATGCAAACTTCACAAAAAACAGTAGAGGAAAGGAGCAGTATAACAGGTAGATTAATTTCCATATCTGGCAGCAGATGATTACCTAAGCATTGCTATATGATATGAGAAATAAGCATAGGGAGGTGTAAGGTTATTTTTATTTAATAATAAACGTACCTGTTTCAATGATATTTAACATAAAAATGAAACAATTCAGGAAAAGAATTCAAAGCTAAACCAAAAATCCCCAAAATATTTTTTTCCACAATTGCCTTGGCATCATACCAATTATGTAAGTGTCCATCTTGTGAAAAAAAATCTGTTTGAATAACCTTGAATACAAAACCTTCCTGAAGGTCTTGTGGGTTGTTTTTTATAATTGCTTCCTAATCCTAAAATATCTTATCAGAATGTCTTCAAGTGCTAATCAGACATATCAGTCAAGCACCTTCAAGAACTGTGCCACCTCAAAGTACTGGTACACCTCACTCAATAGCCAGCTGCAGTCAATTGCCAGTGCTTCAAAAGAAAAGATGCATGTGTGAAGGAAGAGGAGAATTTACAATTCAAATTATGGCCCTGACTCTTACTGCTGATCAGCTGAGGCCTTGAAGAATGAGATCTGATTATAATCACAGTCCTAATGCAAAGCTGGAAGTGTTATGAGGGCATATTGAGGGCAATGAAATCTATCTTTCTCTGTTTGGACTTAGTGGGTGAAAAAGGAAACAGGATGACTCAGTCTTCTTGTGTTTTTGGATGCAGACAGAAGAATGTTTCTCTAAAGTGAGTTTAAACAATAACTCTCTGAATTAAATGTGACCTTACTTTAAAGTTCTGAGTTTAAAATACATATCTTTATGGAAATGCTTTTATTCTTGTTTGGAATGGGGACAGAGTGAGGGAAAGGGTATATTCAGAAAATGCGTTATGTACTTAAGTTAGAAATCATTCATATTTCAGTCTTGTCCATTCAATTCTGGCTTCTGTTGTTGCTTTAACACTGCATGTTTGAGTTGCTACTTATACAAGTGTAAGTATATAACCCTGCTCCTGACAAGTTCTGCTTTATATGCATCTCTCTGACTGACACAGGAAAGGGGAAGATTTTCCTCCAGGTAATTAGTAATTAGGCAATTATTATTTATGTTAGTGTAGTAAACTAGAGACATAAGGTCTGGACCAGCACCAGGAACTGTTAGCATTTTATGCAGGCACAACATATAAATTAGTCCTGCTCTAGAATATTTGCAGTCCAGTCATGAGACAAGAAACAGGCAACAGCAGATTGATAACTGAGACAGTTGAATTATTGGTTGTGCAGTTCAGTTTGCAGAAAGCACTCTTTATCTTTTGTCAAGAGTTTTTTAAGCATCCTGGCAGAAGGGATTTTTCATGTGTTTCAAGGCTATTTACTATTGGAATTAACAAATGTTCAGAAGAACTGTGTCTGTGTCACAGAACACAGAATTTCCCCTTATTTTCTCTTGAACAGTGTTTTCTGAAAAAATACTTTTTTCTTTTACCCTTCTCCTTTGGGTAACATCTGTCCCAATATTTATAATAATGGGAAATGATGTAAATGCCAACCAAAGATGTATGTTCTTCCTACTACTCATCTCTGCAATGCCAATCATCTTTTTGTCAGTCTTTTACCAGTCTGTTGTTCAAAATGTGCCAGATGGATTTTAATGCCAACTGACAACTATCTTTTGAAATTATTTAGCCAGGAAAATGCACTATGGCACACTCAGTGACATACCAGCAGTCAAGCAGCCATCTGCAGAGGTAAGTTTATACCAAAAACATTAGAAACCAAGAATCTACCTAATAGCTTTTTCATTGTGCTACTTGTCTTCAGTGGAGGGATAGCAAAAGATAGTCACACACTTGTAACACTACAGGTCTTATTATGCCGAAAGTGTTGTCAGAATAGCATTGCCTTCCTTCCATAAATGTCTAATGCATCTTGGATATCCCAATGCACTGTTAAAATAGCAATCAGTTCCTCTGAGCCTTCACAATCCTTAACCAGTCATGACTAGTCTTCTTCTTATTTATAAACATACTTCACGGGAAACTCTCCAGAAAAGTAGCTTAAATATGTGAAATGAAAACGTAGGATTTGTTGCTAATCTCTTAGCAACCTTATAAAATTATAGAAGGTAGCAATGATCAAATGGAAAAAGATCCCGGTCCAACCTTCTGCTTGGTTTTTCTTTTGGGAATCACAAATCACAGATATCACAGAGTGGCTGAGGTGGGAAGGCCACTCTAAAGACTGTCTGATTGAAGCCCCTACTCAAAAAGGGTTATTATCTGCAGCAGGTTGGTCAGGGCCATGTCCAGTTGAAATTTTAATATCTCCAAGGATGGAGACTCCACCACGTCTCTGGACAGCCTCTTACAGTGTTAACCAACATCACTTAAAGTATTGTCTCATGTTCAGAATGAAGTTTATGATTTGCCTCTTGTCCTTTCACTAGGAACTACTGAGAAGACTAGAGCTCCCTCATCTTCATTCCTTTCATCAAATATTATAGACATTTATGAGATACCCCTTAAGCCTGTTCTCTGGGCTCATGAATCCTGCTATTGCAGCTTTTCCTCATAGGGAAGGTGCTCCAGTCCTTTCAACATCTCTGTGGCCCTTCTTTTGGACTCTCTCCATTATGTCCAGGACTGTTTTGTACCATGGAATGCAGAACTGGGTGAAGCACTTCAGATGTGGCCTCACCAGTGCTGAGCAGATTAATTCCAAAACAGACTAGTCTTTCCCTTATACGAAACCTATTAGTATATTTAACATTTTCTAAGGGTTGTGCTTATTTTAAAAGAAGTTTTTCTGTTACTTGCTCCTTCTTGAAAATAGTAAAATAGTTTTATGCTGAGGCCAAGGTAAGGTCGGTGTATACAATAAGTACAGTGTACTTTCAAAATAGTGACTCCTAATTTTCACAGTGTGTTTGGAGAAAAATCAATGTGTTTATTAATCATTTGGATACTATCAATCCACCCAGAGCAATTGTATTTCCTATGTTTATTTTTATAATCAAATGGAAGGGAATGATCCATCTCAGTTTTGCTACATGAATTATTGTCAGATATTAACAGTCAGTCTGATGATTTATTCAGGTTATAGGGCCACTGATTTAAAGTTAAAAAGATACCTATGCAGAAGTTCAAGATATTCTGCAGCAAAAGCTTAAACCTATTGACCACAGAAAGCTGACAGTCAGACAGGAACAATCAATAACTAAGTGTGGACAAATAACATTCACAGAGCTTCTTTTCACTGCTGTGCTCAGGGACATAGGCAACATATATGTAGCCTTCTGCAAAAGCCCCAGAAAATATCAATAAGAGTATAAGTTGTAAAAACTGGTGATAGATGATGTTTCTCAGTTGTGTTCCCACTCCCAATGTCAATTCAACCCAAGAGAGGATCAGATGGAAAAATCAGTGCATTCATTTTTTGTAAGCCAATGGATTTTTATTCAGCTTTTCCTTTTTGCAAGTTTCACTGTGACATTGCACATGCAGTTCTGACTGAAGCTTTGGCCTGCTTATTCTGCTGGGTGGGGAAGGTGCAGTGGGTTCTGCATCA
This sequence comes from Corythornis vintsioides, assembly GCA_025447755.1. Taxonomy (NCBI): domain Eukaryota; kingdom Metazoa; phylum Chordata; class Aves; order Coraciiformes; family Alcedinidae; genus Corythornis; species Corythornis vintsioides. The sequence continues at coordinate 44,893 of JAOEGS010014409.1, forward strand.
TCTGTTCTTAAAACTCTAATGATATTTGAAAATCACTGTTAGTCCCTTTGCTACCAGGAAATGTAGGAGTTTGTTATCTTATGCTGTTAAGTCTTTAGGCACACACAGTATGTCATGGTCTTTGTCTGTCTTTGATGAGGAAGCTGAGGAAGTGTAGTTGGTCTCCTACATTAATTTCTAGAAATAATGGTTTAAAACACAGGACCATAAAGGTTAGTGGAGACTGCAGTGTACTCATGATGCTTGTTAACAAATCCTTTTTAACAAATGCTATATAAGTGCTTTATATATAAGCTTTTGAATTTACTCTAACTACTAAATAAGATTCTGGACTGGAACAAGTTTGAGAAAAGTTCTTTTTCCTTTGTCTTGAGTTTTTCATACTAAATATTGTCTGTAGCATAAAAAGCCTCTCAGCCAAAATAATGGACCACATTCGATGCAGCACACTTCTTGAGAGTGGTTTTCTTTCAATACAGGAGAAGTGAGTTACTCCTTTCTAATTTAATTCTCAAATCTCTACTGCAGAGATTTTCTGTAGTGTAACATTGGTTCAATAGAGGTTATTTCTACTTAATGGGAAGAAGACCAAAAGACATTTTCAGTAACCAGTATTAAAATAGATTCACGTAATTTCACCACTACACCTCAGTTGTAAAAAAAACCCACAAACAAACAATCCAAATATAGTTTTCTTGTCAAAATCAGAGTGTAAATTATTTTTGGTCACTCAATAAAAAGAGTTCACTCATGGCATTGCTTTTTTAGGTGTAGGGATGAAGTTATCAGAAACTGGAAACAAATACTGAGTGTATAAATGTACTATATTACTATTTTACAGACTGGTAAAACAACTCTGATAATTCCCAGTGTGGCTTTATATTTCAATAGCCTGTCTGCACATGAAAATTTTGCCTCTGGTAAGAGTTGATCATTACTAGTTTCAGCTACTGTGTTTTTAATATAAAACACCTGCATTCTCTAAAATGTCTTTTGCATATAAAAATATCAGAACAAGAAAAGTAAGCTGTGTTGCCTGAAGAAAAACCATATTATATTATACAGCTACAATGATAATTTTACATTGAAAATAAGATGATTTAGAGGCAAAATTTTGACACAGAACTAAAAAAAAACCAAATAATCTCATTCTGGTTTATTAAAATATTCCAACGTATGCAATTTTAGACATGGAATTTTTGATACTTGCTACATATTTTAGCCTTGTTATGTACCAGAAATACTTGGCTGATATACCTGAAAGTCTTCTGGTAAATACAAGAGTAGTATTATTGTCCTTACTCTATTTGTTTGTCAACTTACCATCAACCCAAATTCACAGATCTCTCTCCACAGGGCTGTTTTCCATCCTCTCACCTTTTTTTTTTTTTTGCACATACTAGCAGAACCGCACTGTCCCAGGTGGACAATTCAGCACTTGGTCCTATTATATTTCATAGGGTTAGTGATTGCCCAGCTCTCTAGTCATCCAGATTTCTCTGTAGGACCCTTCCACCCTCGATGGAGTCCACAGCTCCTCCTAGTTTATTTTCATTAGCAAACTTTTGTGTTTGACTGAAAGCACACAATTCTATGAAATCAGACTCTTGTCGGTGGAGCCCAGTGACAGAACAAGAGGAAATGGACACAAACTGAAACACAGTAAAATCCATTTAAATGTAAGAAAACACTTTTTACTGTGAGGGTGTTCAAACACTATCATAGGTTTCCCAGAGAGGTTTTTGAGACTCCATTGTTGGAGATATTCAAAATCCAAAGGGATATGGCTGTAAGCAACCTGCTGTAGGTTATGGCCCTGGCTTGTGCAGGGGGTTTGAACTAGACAATCTCCAGAGATCCTTTCCCACTTCAACCATTCTGTGATTCCAACTTCAAGATCAAAGGTGAAATGAAGAGTTTCTGTATATATTATGATTAGTAACCAAAAAAGTTACAGCTAAGATGAAAGAAAGTTTATTTTTCTCATTAAGGAGTGTATTTGACCTTTATGCAGTAAAGGACTTCATTGCAAAGAATGTCCTGGGGTTGCAGTTAAAATGATGAATGGACTTAATCAATTTAAGATATAAGGTTCTTTAGTCGGTGCATTCGGAGATTTAGAAATTTACAGAGATCATGACAATTTGTTGAACTGTCTGCATGTTATATAGTCCAGCCTCACAATCTATTAGCTTTGCGTTGATTTAACAATGATGTTAATTAAAAAAATACTTCCACATGCAATAAGAGTTCTCTGAGAAACTAAGAATACATGCACCATTAGCCACCAAGCTCTACATTAGATCTTAAATAAATAATGAAAAGGTCTAGAGGGAAACCAAAAAACCAAATCAAACCAAAAAGATATTTTGCTTTGTTAGTCAATATAGTATTGAATAATGTCTCCCTCTTCATTTATGAGCTAACAAATCAACATACATCTCAAATGTGAACAGAACACCATTTTCTAATGTAGACATTTCTACTATCTTAAGCTTCTCATTCATAGTTAGTATGCAAATAGTCCATATGATCTGTGGTGAGGATTGGAAATATTGTCCATGCCAGAACCAGCAAGTGAATACATAACAAAAGAAATCAAACAAAAACCGAACCAAACAAAAATGCAACAACAACAACAACAAACCCAAACCAAACAACAAAACCAAAGATAAAAAAACACTAGGGACAGAGGAGGAGTATGGGGAAGGCAGATTCAGCATTATATGGTAGAAAGTTCAGGAGAAAAAACATAGAGCAGAAGAGACACAGCAAATGGAGTGTATTGAAATAGGCCAGAGATAGATTATCAATATTCTCAGTATGTTGCTGAAAAAGAGTTGAAAAAAATCTGTCTATTGGTAAACAGATGTTGAAGTGTTTTCCTGAGAGATTGTCCTGTCAGTAGTTAATAAAAATGCAGAACAATCCAATTTATATTGTGAGAAGGTCACTATGCTTTTCATGATAAAAAGAAAATCTGTTCATGGCAGAATGTTCTGTGATTACACAATGCCTTTCATAAAGATGTCTGAAGACAGAATTATATATCTGAACGACTCTAAACTGAAATAAGGGAGTACCTGTATTCAAAGAACAAAGTTTGACATTTATCTGAAAAAAATAAAAAGATAAATCTTATAAAATAAACAGCTTTTCTTGACAGTACTGAAACCTCTTCATGATTACCTGGAGAAAGAAATTAAATATTGTTAAAAGGTCATAAGAACTTGCATGGCCTGAGAACTAGCAGGGACACAAATCTGACAGAGATTGGAAAATAGAGCCTTAGAATAAAAGTAAGACAATTAAATGTCTTAACAGATGAGATGCTGCTTGGAAAGTAAGCACTGATGTAAGGAAATATAAAATTTCATTTTATTTTGAAAAAATCTTTGTACAGAAAAGAAAAAAAATCATGAATTCTCAAGTACTTTTAAAGTAACATAAACAGTTGCTATGTATATAAAATCAGCTTTCAACCTCCTCTAAAATGTGACATTTCTCAAACAATAAATCTACTCTTCATAAAACTACCATCTCCATACAGTGCATTAGTTGTTTAGAAATTACAGAATATATTTCGATTTTAAACTGCCTAATGGAAGTTTCATGGATTTTGCACTTCATACCACCTTCTTTGTATAAATACAAACAACAGTATTAACAACAAAATTTACAGTCAAAATATTAGGCTCAACAGCTTAATATTTTGACTGTAAATATAAAAATATTTTGACACTTTATCTAAAATTTAGTTCAGGTTCACCTAATGAAAAAATGATTTTAGTTGTGTTATTTTTTCCCAGAGATTCCCAGTTTTTTCTAGTTTGTTGAAGAAGTCTTCTTCTAGAGCCAGGGGAAATAACTGGCAGTTTCTGGAAATCTAAAACCTTTAAATGAAATACTGTTAATGTAGAGAATTAGTTAAAAGTAACTTGATGCAGGTTGGTAGAGCTATTTTATTGAAATAAATGTATGATGTCAGAATTTATAACTTTTTATATTACCTTTTTTAATATTTTGCCTGTGGATTTCCAACGAAAATGTGAAGCATGAAGAAACTTCTGTAAGACTTTATTGAGTTAGAAAGCAAGATTTCCCCATGGCAAGAGTTTTTAAAGTTCTGAACTCTAGATCTTCTGAAACACATTTCTTCTGTTTTTCTTTAATGGTAAATCTCATCAGGTCTCTATAAGTACCAGACCATGTCTCCATTAAAACAAGAATCAAAGAAGCATGGTCTCAGAAGAGCAAATGATCTAATGATTAGATTCTTTGCTGTACATACACTTCTCTAGCTCTTTGAACTTAAAAACACTATGTCTTTCCATGAAGTCCTATTGTAGTAAGCTTCAGATGTTCATGACCTGCTATGTAAAATCACACTTTCTTTTACCTGTTTTGGAATTATCACCTATCAGTTTTATCAGTTGTCTCCAGGTTCCAGAACTGGAAGAACTGCTCAGTAACAGTTCCACTGTCACCTTGTTAATACCTTCATGGGTCTGTAAATCTCTTACCATATTTCTCATCAGGGTTTTCCTCTTAAAAAAAAAAAAAAAAAAAAAAAAAAAAAAAAAAAGGCATCCTCATTCTGGTTTTCTTTACCTTTCATGATGATGGGAAACACTGCTATTGGCTTTTTTTATTCTGCTGCACATTGATCTGTTATTATCTGAAAACTCTCAATGGCTCAAAGAC
>JAOEGS010014411.1:9247-20995 GCA_025447755.1 Corythornis vintsioides
CATTTAGGCACAAAAGTCAGAAAATAAACAAATTGTTTTAAAAAAATTCTTCACAGACTTGGAGAAAGATAGCTTTTTAATCTCTTATATTTCACATTAATGATCATTTGATCAACTAATTTCAAACAGTTTAGGATGCTAAGCTATATATGCTTGCAGCCTTTCATACAGCACTGTAGCTCAGCAGTCTTTCTACAACAGCTCACAAATACTGATTTATTTGGGACCAAATAGAAATATAATTATTTCTTTAAAAATAATAAAAATAATCCCACAGACAACAAGCCATCAACCTAAACCAAATTCAGTGCTGTTATATTGAACTGCAGTGGTGTGTTTTCAGCTAAGGCTCTAGCTTTCTAGAGAGGTGTGCATTTGATCATCCAAGTATATAGAGCAATGTTTCCTTAAACATTAAACTTATATTTCTATGATTCAATCTAAAACTATGATTCTATTAAATTGAATTGTCTGTTTCTGTGTCAGGTTCAGCAAGAAGCAGCAAACCTTGAAAAATTAAAGATGCAGGATGATATTTCAGAACTGGAGAAGAATATTCAAGGAGTAAGTTAATTTTATTTTTTATCAGGACAGACTTTTCAAGCAATTGCTTCTGTTAGCTGTTTTCAACTGAAATTTATTTAAGAGCCAAGTTGTGAGAGCTTTCTACAGCAATAATATGTTTGGTTATGTTTTTATTAAATTTCAGTTTGAGTTGGAAAAGTGTGAACTAAAGACTACAGTCTCTATCCTGAAAGAAAGAATAAACACTTTGGAAAATGAATTAAAATTGAAGTCCAGTAAACTTGCCCAGACGTGTGATGATTCTTCTCGACTGAAAGCTGAGATTTGTTCACTTCAGTAAGTTCAGTGCAAAACACAGCAGTCTTTTACAGATGCTAATGTAATTTTGTGTGTTCTCTGACTGTAGAGCAGAGCTGAGTTCCTGGGAAAGGCCAGAAAATATTCAGTCAGTTGGTACTGTCTTAAGGAAAGTGCTGTTGTGGCTTCTCACAGCAAACTCCTCCCAATAATGGAAATAGAATGGCATTAATGGAAATTAAGTGTTGAATAAACAGGCAGAAATTTGAACTCTGGTATTTGGTCCAGCTGGAAATGAGAGCCTTTGTAAGTAATGATGTAGATGAGATCTTCTGGAGCTTTTTGCAAGGGAAAGCAGGTTCTAATCACTGGTTTATGCTCCATATCAAAATCTTTGTAAAGTTACTTGGGTCTTTTGACTCATCACAAGAGTTGTGATGAAGAGTAACAGAAATCAGACATAGGGAATGCTTCAGATTAACATGGTGGATCCACAGAGGTTCCATTGCTCCATTTTGGAATGGTGTTGAGGTGGACTTGCTGCAGGGGTCCAGAGCAACAGAGTGTCTTGGACTCATCAATCACTAAGTCTTCTCTCTCCCAGAGAGGAGGGGGAGGACTGGTTAGCATGACACTGGCTGTGACAAACCCATGCTGCTGATTGGTATGACACAACCCTATTGTGAGGTTACACTGAACTGTTCCAATGCACTAAGCAGCTTAAGAGCCCTAAGTGATGCCCATGAATAGGTCCCATACTTCTTACAACTGTATACTGATTTTTCCAGGCTGTTAAATGACCAACTTCAGAGGACCACTGAAGATGTACAGAATCGATTGTCCCTCAAAAAAGATGAACTTCAGTCAGCTCAAGAAAAAATTGTAAAGCTAGAGGAGAAAATAGGTAATCACTAGTTATTTTTATGCTTATTTCCATTTTTTTTTCTATTAAACTAGAAAAGTACTTATTCTTTTGCTTATAGAGAGGTTAAACCAGAGGAGCACTTCACAGGATGAAGCAGTCAACGTGCTTAGAAGTACTATCAGTGTGTTGGACAAGGAGAAGGACAGTCTTCAAGAAACTGTAGATGAAAAAACAGAAAGAATTGCATGCTTAGATGACAACTTAGCTAACAAGGTATGTGCAATAAAAGAACTACCTCACAATTGGTCTGAGAATTTTCGAAGTAGTTACATTTAGGGAGACATTTTGCTTTGTTGAGAAAGCCTCTGCAGAGCTCTAGGCATCACATAAAATATTTGGACGTAGCCAATCCAAAGAGTCATTTGCCAACTCAATAGTGTTTTAATTATCATTGTTAGTGTCTTCCCTAAACAGTCCAAGAAAATAGCAGGATTTTTTGCATATTGCACTTGGACATATTTACTGAGAAACAAAGCTCCAGACTGAGATGACAGCATCTAATGCTGACTTCTGTGATTTTTTTTGTTTTTTGAAGACAAGGCTATTGTTTCTTAGTGGAGAAAAGACATATTAATGTGCAAAGATTATTTACTACTTATTGAAACTTTTATTTTAACCCTTCACCAATGTAAAGTTATTCAACTTGAAGTATCCTGTTACATTGCAATATAATAATACATAAGCCAGCTTTTGCTTTTATTTTCATAGGAGAAAACAATTACACATTTACGTCTAACTCTCTCTGAGATGGAGTCCTCAACAGAGTAAGTAAAGATTAGGATGCTTTCTTCAGTGGCTTCAGCACATTCATCCTTAAAGTTGATGATGCATTCCATGTTATTTTTGCATATCAATATTTTACATGCTTAGCTTATGTTTCTGTTTAGACTCAATTTGTCACCCTTCAGAGAGCAAGAATTTACTTGTTTCTTTGGGGTTTGTTTGTTTTGTTTTGTTTTTAAGAAAAATCTTTGCCAATCCAAAATCCTCATCTGATCATTTTCAGCAGTATGGGGTATAGTATAAGGGACAAGTTCAATAAGGTTTTTCCCTTGCTAGCCAGATGAAGGACAAGCTCAGCAGCAGAGAGCATGAGATCTCCAGCTTACATCTCCAGCTGGATGCCACCCACACAGAGCTTGCAGAGATGGGGCGAGTGAAGGAAATGACTCTGAAAGAAAACAGGAGACTGCAAAGTGACCTTGCTACAATGGCCAGAGAAAACCAGGTATGAAGGCAGTAGGTAATTGAATATTAAACTATTTTATTGCTTGCTTACATACAATGGTACATCAGAACTACTATATCCTCAACTATATTCCAGTTTTTTATTTTGGGGGGGGGGCATTGGGTTTTGGTGGGGGTTGTTCAGGTACTTTGCAGTTTTGTTACTTTTTTTTTTTTTTTCCTATCCTATATTATTTCAACTTTCCTTAGGTTTCTAGTAGACTAGAATCATCATATACCTCCTTGCAGATAGCCAGATGGTATCTTTCTGCCAAAAAGCAAGTGGTAACTGTGTTATGGTTACCCAGTGGACTCTGAAATGGTTTGTGTCCTCATGGTCAGTTTTCCAGTTGGGAGGTATATAGTCCTTCTCAGCTGCTGATGGCTACATCCATTTCCTTGTAAAGTGCATGCTTTCAAGGCATGACTTGAATTGATTTCATTTACAGAATTAAAGCTAAAATCTTTAATGCCTTGAGGAATCATCTAATTCTGTATCATTGAATACTTTATTGAAAGATAAGCTCTCTCAAGTTCATGGTAAAGGTGAAATAAAAAATTGGCAAGACAGAAATACTTGATATTTAGTGAATTCAGTTGTCAGATTATCATCATTACTGTTCTCATTGTATCTTGAGATTTCTCTGGAGGTCTGCAAACGAAACCAACTGCTGGTGTGTAAGGCTCATTCTTTCAAGAGTATAAAGGGTTTGTACAGTGTTATGTCTGTTTGCACACTTCCCAAGCATCATGGCTCCATTTCTTCTTCTTTGGAATTTTCTGAATCTGGGAGAACCTGAAGTACTTTCAGGTGCTTCCCCAGTCTTTCCCTCACATATTCTGAGGAATAGAAAGTTGAACCTGAAAGGCAAGAGTCCAACATCTTAAACTAATTCCATGCTGCATTTTTGGTGTCTAAATTTGATCTTAATAATGCATTTAGTTATCTTCCCCTTTTAAAATGTTCTTTTGTTAGAAAGTTAACTTTCTGGTGACACACAACTTGCCTTCGCTCAAGGATAGTGAATTTTAAGGCTAGAAAATTCCCAGCTGCCAAACATCTGTGTGGTGAACTTTCCAAAGATCAGTAGGGTTTATAATCAGGAAAATTGCAGATTATATGAACAGGTATGATATTAATTGTTTTATCTGATTATTCTTTCCTGGAAACCTCTTTGGTGTATTTAAGGTAATAGGGGGTATTTCTGAACCCTACAAATGCTCAAGGGCTTTGACTAAATTACTTAAAAGTAATAAAGGAAGTAAATCTAGGGCATATGCAATTATTTTGATTTAGTCTGATACAGTAATCTGTAATGATTAATGCACTGTTTTGCCTCTATGTAATCTTTTTAGGCTATCTGTACTGAGCTTGAAGCTGCAATACGTGAAAAAGAAGAAATGAAAACCAGAGTTCACAGTTACATAACTGAAGTTTCCAGATTTGAGACCTTGATAGCTTCAAAGGTAGAAGTATAATCTGTAGGCAGTCATTACTGGTTTCAATAAATTCACTGGTTTTAGAGTATAGTATATTTTTATTAACAAATATCTTTTGGGTCCTGTTCTCCCTGCCTGTCCCTCTTTCTCTTTTATTTTTTTTTTTTTTCTCTTCCAGCCCCTGACATTCTGTGCTTGTGATCTGATTCATGCTAGCAACATGCTTACCCTGCTATGCATTGCATGAGCAGAGGAAGAAAAATTAATCATTTGTCTTAGAATAGGCACTTGCAGTTGGGACAAATTAAAATTGAGAAGCAACATTTGTTCTACCACTGCATAACTTGTAAGCACTTAAGCTTGCAGTTTTGCATTTTTATGATAGACTGAGGTGTATATACCCAAAGAGGCTATCAGTCTTTCATGCACTGCTGTAATATAAGCATTTGTAGGAGCAGATTAAGAGCTAAAAATGGTTTCCTGCTGAAATTTCTTGGAAAGGGCAGCAGTAGGATCAGGAGACCTCAGCAATGTGACAACACAGAGCTGCAAAATAACCCGGGAGCCTTGAAACTCATTAACTACTGCAAATGTAAATATACTTCAATTTAATAAAACTGAATGCCATTGCTATATTATTTACTATTTTGACTTGTAAAAGGAATGATGCCCTTTAGTAAGTGCCAGAAAGTGTGAAAAAGAAACTGAAGAAGAGCTTACTTTATTCTGAAAACCAAAACAAATTTGTCATGGAGTAGCTGTGAAATAAGATCAAGCAAACTTTAAGGTATGTTGGTCATTGCAGAGTGATTTACTGTTTGACCTAGGAAAAAGAAAACCAAGAATTGTTAGAGAAGTTCCGAATGCTCTACACCCAAGCTGAGAACTGGGAGATGAAGGCTCATCAAGCTGAAGGAGAAAGCAGCTCAATGCGCCTTGAACTGCTCTCTGTGGATACAGACCGCAGGCATCTTCAAGAGAGAGTAGAACTCCTGGAAAAAGAGATCCAAGGGGTAATTCCTTGACAGAATTTCATTGCACGAGTTAAATATGTTTGTTTTAACAGTCAGGATACTGTTTTTAATGCTTTAATGGAAAATAATTCCTGTGTGTCAAATATGGGCACTGAGTTTTCAGAACAGTATCTGGTTTGGTTAGATGTGCTGTCCTTCTCCCTTCCCTCCTCTCCCCAGTTAGAATCACAGCAAATATATTTCATTACTTTGGAGTATCTTCTGTTGGGTAAACTAGGGTTTAGTTGCTTCAAAATATTTACATATAGCTTTGAGGATTTTGTCAACTAGCTTTAAATTTTGTAAGCTTATTTGTTTTCATTTATTTGAAGCTCTGAATGAAATATCAAGCATTTGTGGCTGAAGTAAAGGTAAAAATCTGCTAGTAGTAGTTGTCCAAATCCATAATCAGGATTCCATAGCAATTGATGAGTTTTATATTTTAGAAGCAATAATTGAATGGAGATCAAGAAGTTTTAGACTCTAATAGTTGTGGACGGAAACTGTGGATTGAAATGTTCTCATTTTTAATTAGCCAAAAAGAATCAGACACTAATATTTTGAGTAAAAAAAATGGATTGTATCTGAGGGGATTTAAGCTTTTAATTCTTTTCTGAAGCTAGAATCCAGCCTCATTGCACTCTTGTATAGTACATGTATAATTCTTCAAGATGGCAATTAAAAACTGCAGAGATGGTTTATTAGTTGTCCATAGCTGTGATTTAGGGAGACAAGAGGAAAGGAATGTAATATAGTTAATTTTATAGAGAAAGTGAGTTTTAAAGGGAAAATAAAGATTAAAACCCCACTGTTATCCAACAGAGAACTGTTAATTCAAAATTGAAGACTGAAGGCATATCCATATTTGTCTTTGTGTAGCATATTATTGCACATCAGGCATATGAATCTCAGATCTCCTCCATTACCCAAAACATGTCCAAACTGGAAGAGAACATGAAGCGTGAGAACCAAGAGAAGTGTTCTGTGTTGGCCGACCTGGCCTCTGTGAGGGAGCTCTGTGTGAAACTTGAGTCCAACAAAGAACTTTTAGCTCGACAACTGACATCCAGAAGCATGGAATATGAAAGGGTAAGCAGCAAACTTAATTTGCTATAATAAATTTCCTCTCTGGTTTTAATGTTTTTGGACAAAATTATTTCTGAGAGCAAGCAAGTTAATTTACATCACCTGTTTTGCATTTATATATAAAACAGAAATTTTGCAGTATACAGATCTACATCTGTGGGTTTTCTCCAAAGAGAGGGAGTTTCATTCATCATCCTACAAATGTGGCAGCAGAAGCTGAAAGTTATGAAACTTCCAATCATGTTGGGTTTTAGAACAGCTCTTCATGAAAGACAGCTCTGTGTGTTAACATATACCATTTGTGCCCCAGGTTCTAGGTGAATTGGAAGATATAAAATCGGAAGCAGAGTTGCTGAAAAAGCAGCTATCCAGTGAGAGAATTACAGTTCAGAATCTTGAAACACTGCTGGCTACCAGTAGAGACAAAGAATTTCAGAACCATTTAACATCCCATGAGAAAGATTCCGAAATTCAGTTATTGAAAGACAAGCTCACACTTGCCGAGAACAAACTGTAAGTCTAGCAGGTGGATCTCTCTGTTCTTTGGTTTACAGGGGAACTTTCTCCATGTGAAAACATTTACTCAAAGTCCAACTCTTGATGTTTCATATGTTTAAGATTTTTGCAGCAATGTCTTTTGGCGTTTTGGAACGTAATTTAGTTTGTTTACAGATCTTTAACTTGTGGCTATCAGGTTAGTACAAGCAGTCAACAGGAGTTGACTCCAAAAAACTCCAAAAGCAAGGGGGAACACCCTGCTGAGTTTTCATTGTCTTGAGAATAAGGACTCAGCTTCTCTCTAGATTTGTCCCTGGCCTGACTCCAGAAAGCTTGCTTCATTTTCTCTGCTGCTGAGGACTCTTCTCACATCAGCCAGGCTTGGGAGGTGACTCCTTTCCTGAAGCTCACTTGTCTGATACTGCTCTGCCATCTATCAAAGTAGAAATTACTTTGTTAACAGTCTTATAGAAGAAAGACTAATCTGCTTGGAACAATTAAGTTAAAGGGGGGATATTTTATGTGTATGAGTGAGGGATTTAAATGTTACTTTTTTCTATTATACAGAGCAGGGAATTTAAAGTTTCCATAGGTCATCCTGACATGGTAATTCTCCTGGGGATGCACTTAGCCAGTGACTGTAGTGGTATCTCCACACTTTAACAGCAAGGAGGAGTAGCAGGTCAGTGTGGGTAGTGGTGAAGAGTAAAGTCAAAATAGAATTTAATTGAAATTAAAACAGAGATACCCACTTAGTGAACACTGAGGTGGGAAAAAAAGGAAGGTAAAAGGACAGGTAATGTGTTCTTATGAAATAACACAGAATATAGTATATCACAACAGTTAACAAGCAGTTGACAAGCTTTCAGATTCTGGGTTTTGCTGGTCTGGGCTTCCATTAATACAGCTTTTACTTACATTTGACTCAGTTGTTTTCATTGCTGGCCATATAGTTCCAGGCCTACTTAATATAATTTTTACTAAAGCCTTATCTGTTACATAGCTACTGCTTTTTCCTTCTTGTATTATCTCACCTTACAACACAGGATAGTAAATCAATAAATAAACAATTTGTCTGATTTTATAAAATGTTTGTGTTTACCTTGCTCTGAAAAAACCCATGATGTATTATAGTAAAGCTCTAGTGAGAGTCTTGCAGCTTCTCTCTAGACCTTCCAGAAATATTCTATTGCACTCACTTGGTGCTCACTCCAAAATTGTCTTTGGTTTTGTCTGTTTGAAACCACATGTTCAGTATCTATTTTCATTTTATCCTGCTCTAATTCATCTAAACTCCTAGCTGACAGTGTTTGAAGAAAACTTTGTTCCTTTTCATGATTTTTTCTCTCTCAGAAACAGCTGCAATAGAGAGCTCCCCATACTCCGCAGCAGAGTTGCACAGCTGCAGACTGAGTGTGATGTTTTGAAGAGGCAACTGACAACAGAACGATTTGAACGGTGAGATGCTCTTTTGTTCACTGAGGTGACTCTTCTTCCTTCTCACTTGTAAAGCTTGCTTTTTTCAGTAGTGAGGAACTTCTGGGGCAAAACTAACATTCTCACCTCAAACTGCTTGGCTAAAAAGGATAACACTGTAGAGTTTCTGAATTTCCTTAGAAATGATCTGGGTCTACCACTGCAGCCAAAAAAAATAATTTCAAAAAGCCTTTCTCATGCAAATAGCAAATTGAGTGACATGACAAGAAAATGAGACTCTTTGCAAAGTATTGTGACAAAAAAAGTAAGGTTTTGTTCCTTGAAGATAGTGCAGCAGCTGTAACTGAAGTTGCTCTGTGTTGGCAGAGAGCGCGCTGTGCAGGAAATGCGGCGCCACGGCCTCTCCACGTCCTCCCTCCGAGCATCGCCCCCTCTCAGCTCAACACTCAGGTCTCCCTCCCGTTCTCCAGAACGTGCCAGTGTCAAGACAACTGATCAAGCAGCAGCTGAAAAGTAAGCACTTTTATTTTTAGCTGATGGTTTCAGCATTAGGTTTAAATTGTCTAAATACTACCTTTGGAAATATATACAGTTATTACGCTTTGTAGGTGCTGCTCAGTTCTTACGTTGGCTCTCCTATAAAATATTGATTGGAAACAATAGATGCAAAGTGCTCTCCAAAGACCATAGAATGTGATGTATTCTCATTCCTGGTTTTGTTAATGCACTAGCTGACAGCTTTCAAATATATCACCTGCTTATGATTACCATTAATAACATCCAAATATATATTGTCAATTTGTTATTGTTAATAGATCTTTACAAAAAACAAATTGTTCCCATTAAGAGAAATGACATGAAATTCTCTCAAGTACAGCAATGAAGGAAAGACACTATAGGGGGGTCTAACTAAAATGCATTTGAACACTACTCATTAGATGAAACTAACTCCATAACAAGTGCATAAATATAATTAATGTATTTTTCATTATTAGTGCTTGAGTGCTATAAATGTCTAAGATCATGGACACCGGAGTCCATAAAAAAGAAACCAAAATTAACCTCTCACCTGTTCATTTTCACTGACGTTTTTGTTCTCTTAGATCATAGTTTTAGATTGTCAGTTAGATGCCACAGGTCTGATAACTGACTTTATATCCTGTCTGTCCCATTATGCACAATAAATTGCAGTGAAGAGCAGAAGGTCAGGGCAAGATCAAGTGGTTGGTTGTGGAAATCTGTGCTACAACAGCTCTGTAGTCGACTGTATCAGCTCATCACTCACTGCTCAATTCCCAGAAAGGGAATTCCAAAGTAGTAAGATTTTCAACTCTGTTTTTGCTAATAAATACATACAGCTTGGTCCTAAGCTTACTTTTGTTAACAAAAACACAGTTTTCCTGAGAACTGAGGTCAGCAGGGCATGAGCCACTGTCTGCAGTTTTCTTTTTGGTGAGTTTTTGGACAAAACAATAAAGGAAAGTGTAGCAAATGAGATGTTGATAGTGGGGATGAAACAGTGGTTGACCTTGACTTTACAGGTGAGCCATAAGGCAAACCCTTTTGCATTGTGAATAAACATTTTAACTGACATATATAATGTATTTGAAAATGAGCAGCAGGAGAGAATTGTCTTTAGTCTTCCTTGCTTTATAGAGCAATAAAAATATTCCAATTGCTATAGATGAGAAATGGCAATAGTGAGCTATTTCTGTCTTACTGATTGCAAACTTAAACAGTCACAGCTCTGTCCCATAACTTACCAGAAAATATCCCATTTTCTTGGAGTATATCTTTTGGGATTTTTTTTAAATTTAATTAAATACATTTACTGTTGGGAATGAGCCAATAAACTGAATGTAGATTTTAGATAAGATGCTAATAATTGATATTCATGAATAGAATTATTAATTTTTATCCTAGTGTTAATTAATGAAGTATAACAGTTAGCTTTATTTTGAAATGGTTTCTCCACAGAAATGTGAGCTTCAAGGAATAACCAGTACTTGAGCAACTGAAGCATTCCTTGTTGCAGGGACTTGTTTTTGAAAATTATGAAGATACTTGTATCCTACCTCTGTTTCTTCAAATGGGTGATTACCTTTGCAATTTCTGTGAGCTGATGAGTGGTTAACTTAGCAAAATTCTGCTTTCCAAATACCTGGGGTGACTGGCTTTTGCTGGCTGGTATTGAGGCCAGTTAAGCTTTGTTACTATTTTGCAAAGATAATATGAAGGAAGCAAGTACTTGATATGACAAACTCATTTTCATTTTACTATTTATTTGTTGGCTTCTTATATGGTTACTGAAATTTATCTTAATGTGAGCTAATATAGAATATAACACATGACTGTTTTAAGGCTGAGTATGTTTTATACTCATTCATGTTCCTCTGTTTGGACTTTTATCAAGTGTTTTTTGTTTGCCAGTAATTCTTTATGGTATTTAATAATATCTATTGTGCGAATGCATTTTGTTTATTGTAACTTTAATAAAGCTTGTCATCTAACAGCTACTCATCTCCTTGTTTAATCAGTATGAAATTGCATTTAAAGGTTTTATTTATTTTTTGTATGTTTTTCTTAATTCTTTTTAGAGAAATATTGAAATCATTTCAGTATTATAAAATCATTTATCTTTAAAAATTGAGTATAAAATAGTAGAGTTGGAGATGGTTTTGCTGTTTTGGTTTTGAAAGAACCAAGCCTTGAATCATTCCTGCAGTTAAGCTGTTGGAAGGTGCTACAGCAGCATGGAGCATTTCCAAGTTAGGCTATGAAGTAAGATGTGATTAGCAACCAGTCATAAGAGACAATTATAGGAATAGAAGAAAGATTTGAGATGCTGTTAATGTCCAAGAACATACACATCTCAGGTTGCCATGATGTGTATATAGGTATCAAGCAGAAGAAGAGGGGGGGAGGCTGTGATGTTGTACATCCTGGCACTGGCCCCATGTAGAGTTCTGCTTGCCTTGGGTTGAATTAAAACAACAGATTACCAGCAACATGACAAATCTCTCTAAGGTGTCAGCAACATCTGAAATAACACTACTATTGTTTTGTGCTTTGAGATTTTTTTTCTATTTTCTACTAAGGTTGTAACAGTTCATACAGAATGTTGTGTTAATTAGAAATATTGTCTCACATATTGTCATGGTTTAGACTCAGCCTGCAAGAAACCCTCAGGGGGCTGATGTTAATGACATGATCATTAATGTTTCATATTAAGATATTACAAAGCTAACAATAAATTTTTAAAAAATTATTTGTCTATTTGCTGACTTCTGTGCCTAAATA
>JAOEGS010014413.1:0-77703 GCA_025447755.1 Corythornis vintsioides
GTCTAGGTGATCCTGCTCTGTCAGGGGGGTTGGACTAGATGATCTTCTAGGTCCCTTCCAACCCCTAATATCTATGATTCTATGGAGCTGGATTAAGTGGTCTGATAGGCAGGATCTCACCGAAGGCCATCCTGTCTTTCCTGTCTTACAAGTGAGGTGTTTTTCACTTTCTTCATGTCTTCTAGCTTGTGCTATTTTTGTTCTCAATTATTAAGAGCACATGTTTTAAATTAATCTATGCTTTCCCCAGCCTACCTTTGATTTGCAAGGAATGGTTTTGGCACTGGAATGTGAACAATGTAATCACAAGGGAAGTCTGATTTAAGAAATACTTGGCATCATTCTTCTTGTGTAAAACAAGAGTTTCCCTTCTTTTTTCCTCTTCATCTTAAACCTAACTGAGTAGTGAGATAGTATCTTCTCAGTTGCATCATTAAAACTGACACTTGTGGAGAGGGGTGATGAGGTGTGCTCCCATGATACTGTATGTTTCTAGCACGCCCTTCAGGCTTGTTACAAAAACTCAGTAGGGGCATAGTCTGAAAGGAAAATAAGCTGAAACAAACAGGTTTAGGGGTTGGGATGATTAAGTCCCCGAGTTCTACTGCTAAAGCATCCAATTTGATAAAGGGTGAAGAATGATCGTACTGTCGAGTTAATAGAACTAAATATTTGTGTTCTGTTGAGTCTCCTAATGCATAATACTATTTCCCTGATAAAAAATAGAGTATTTCTTTCTATGTTAAAAAATAGAATATTTTTTTTCTCCAAGTACTGTACTTCACACAGGATGTGGAGGAACCTAATTAAGCCAGATTACTTGTGCAGTGTTTTTTCCGTGTCCTTCTAAAGGAAATAACCTCACTCTCTTTTCTTGTGTTATAACAGCTTTGGTATCTGTCCTGTGCCAAGCCTTCCTGTTCTGGCCTTTCACAGCCAGCTCCCTGGGCTAGAGCCATGCATTAATTCAGAAAAGTTCTCTGCTCTTGACAGTTGCAGCTGCTGATGTGAGGTCTTCATTTCTGGCATGATTCATTATAACTTTTCCTTCTATGGTGTTCGTGAAGCCAGCTGCAGCCCAAGTGGATCTTCATGCAAAGGAATGAGTACTCCTGCAGGAATGTGCCAGGGAGTCAGCACTATTAAAAAGGCAAGATAATTAACCCTTGTTTCCAAAGCATCTGGGATCCAGGAATACAAATTAGTCCTGGCAGGGGCAGTATAGCAGTATTCAAACCAAAACACTGAAATAGGCTTGGATCATGGGGTGCCTGAGGTTGGCAGTTGTTGCAGAATACAGGGTGTAATTACTCAATTTCATAGAAGCCATTATGTATTTGTTTATTTTCTCTTGCCACCTTTACATACGTGGTGTCATCCTGCTTCAAGCTAGTAAGAAAATTAAATTGCAGATTTAAGTGGCTAGTAGTCAAATAAGCCCCCAGATGTTATTGACGAAGTGCTTACTTACACTCTCCTCTCCTCTGATTTTTTTGTCACTTATGTTGTTAATACAGCAGATTGGATATTTCAGGAAGCATAATTTGTATTAGTTGATATTTCCTCTATCACCTAAGTGTAAAACTCTGGCCGTTCTAAACTTGATGTGACAGATGCAGGGATTTGCATGTAATATAGATTATGCTTCTATTTTCTCTTCTGTTAACCACAGCACTGGAATTGCTAAGTAAGATTAAATCGTTGGGCTTTAGATAAGCATCCTGTCAAAAGGCTTCAGAAGACTGTCTTAAGAAATAAACTGGTCAGACAGTGACCTGAGTAATCTTTTTTTGTTACTGTATGTCTTCTGTCTGAAACAAGGTAACCTAAAACTTCACTAGTTTTAATATGGGACTCCAACTCATGAGCTTTAATTCTCACCTGTCTTCTTGGGGGGTGCCTTAAATCCAAAACAAGCTTCTGAGTTCTGAGGATAGAGCTCAAAGTGAAGTATTTTAGTTATACTTAAATATGTTACTCTTGTCAAGTAATTCTGTGTAGATTTTTCATCTCTTTGTTGCTGTATAGACAAACACTTGTCTGTGCCTTTTTGAGGATCCTTTTTTTTGCTCTTTTAACACTGGGCAGTGAAAACTAACCACAGCATTTCAGATTAAGACTGTGCTATTGATTTATTTCAAAGCATTTCAGAATAACTTCCTCTCTAGACTTTTTTTTTTTCAGCTATAGCTTTTGTCTAATAATAATTTCTACCTTATTAGACTAAAGGACAAGGGGGAGATGGACTAGATGACCTTTAAAGGTCTCTTCCAACCCAAATCATTCTATGATTCTTAGTTTTTTCTTCATGAAAAGAAATAAGATGATAATACTTCCCCACATCTTTTTTAGAATATGGACCCATGGACCCCAAGTTCACAGCTAAGTGTGACTCTGCTCTTCCTGGTTTCTCCAGCATTTACATTTCAATGTTGCTTCAACCTGCTCCTACCATTAACCCCAGCATCATCCTTGATGATCTTATCATTGCCCACCCCCCCGTCCACCCCCCCAGATAAATACAATGACCTCTTCTTTTTTTATCTCTCAAAGTTTCCAAACAAAGCTTGTTCATCTGTCTGTTTTCTGCACATTTGGAAACTTCCTAAAAATTAGATTGGGGATATTCATGGATACGGAGACAGCAGAAGCTAATCTTGCTCTTTTAGACAGACAGGAGGAAATGAGCAGTAGCTCCTGTGCTGAGACTGCCAGCACAACTTCAGTCTCTGCTGAAAATGGACTTACATTTCCAGACACTCTACTTTGTAAACCTTTCTGAAGAATGCCTGGCTAAGGATAAAACCTTTCACACTGAGGACAGAACCGTTCAGAACCCCTGATGGCATGAGTTCATCTGTGTTATGGGTGTGGGGTCAGGCTTTCTGTTCCAAGGGGACAGTTGCTTCTTTCCTGTAGCATGTGGCCATCTCAGCAGCCTTAGCAGGAGACTTGCCTTCAATAAGCTGATCATAGCTGGCCAAAGTTTCAGAGTCTAGTCTTTAAACTGCTGTAGAAGCAATCACTCCCATGTGAAGCTGCTCTTAAGCCATTTTGCAACTCTTAGGCTGCTCCTGTCTTGTACTTTCCCTGAGGATCTGATATTCCCCATTCCCCCAGTTGTTGTGTAACGCCCGTACCTTGTATTGGCCTGGTTCCTCTTAAAGACCATGAAGATCAGTGTTCCCAAGAGTGTCATCCTCTTCTGTGCCTGCTTTGAGTTGTGTATGAGGTTTGAGCTTAGGCCTGCCAGCTGGGAGGTTAGCTCCTGACCTAAGGAGGGTGGGAGTCTGCCCTGACACAGTAAAGCCCTAAGAACAACTTTCCCAGAGCTCCTGGTTTCACTAGAAGCTCAGAAACTTGTCCACACTTGTCCTTGCAGCTTGGTGAGGAGGCTGTTTACCTCTTGCAAAACACACTGCCAGTAACCCTGAATCAGCTTAGTATCTAGGGCTGTTCAACACAGAGCCCAAGCTGATAACCACTGCATTTTGCTTTGTGTCCTTTCCAAGCACAGGCTGAATTTCACAACTGAAACCTGAGGAGATGGCAGGTGGAGAGCCTGATGCTGCGTTCACCTGGGAGATACTGTTCTTATCTGCTCTGTTAACAGAAAGCTGACCAAAGGAGCAAGAGAAACACGAGTACACCTTTGGCTCCTGGTCATGCCAGCAGTACAGAACAACCACGAATGTCTGTGCTGTTAGCATGTAAAACAGAGAAGCTTTCAGAGCAAGGCTGGCTGAGTTTTTATAGTCAGGTGTCTGGTAGACTGATTGCTAATTGTAATGTAAAATGGAATTTTTTCATGCTACTTAGGAAGCTTTGGGTTTGGTTACAAGGTATCTGCATGCACCTGGCTTTCTTGTGTGAATGCATGAAGCCCAAGATCTCTGCCTTCCCCTGTTCTCTTGCCAGTTCTTCCTGGTTTACTAATGAAGTGTTGAAATGGAGCTGCGTGCTCATGCAGACCTTAGGGATTGTACTGGTCCTCACAGGCACAGGCAACGTGCCTGCCCTTGTTACCACACGTCTGCACTTTGCCTGGGGAATGTCATCAGACTGGTTGTTGCATTACGTAGAGCTGGGACTGTGTGAATAACCTGCCTGAGCACTGGCTTTGCCTGCTAGGTTTCAGGGAGTCAGGATGAACTGGTCTCTACCAAGAAACTGTTGAAAGTGAGGAGGTGAGGACAGTGAAAGATAGAACAGCTATTGCTGCAAGGGTATTTTTCAACTGCTTTTCTACAGGCATTTTACAGCAGACTTCTGCCTCTCCTTCACCTCCTGTTCCTTTCAGGGCCTGTGGTTCTGCCTATAAATAAGTGATACAATATTTAATAAAGAGGATGCAAAACTGGCTTTAGATGATGTGTAGTCCCAAATTCCCTTTGTGTCAGGCACAGCCCAGCAAATGCAATCCTGGGTTGCCCTTTTTATCTGAAATAGAAAAGGCTGCTGTGAAGTAACAGGTCAGGACCAAGCACCTGCAGCTCTGCTGTTGTCTGGCTGTTGTTCTGCAGCCTTTTAACTGAGTTGCCTCTCTGGACCTGAATATCTGAAACACCTGATCATCTGAAATGCTTCCTAGCACTCACCCTTCAACTTATTTGTTCTGCCAACTGGAAAAGGAAACTTAACTGTTTTAAAGTAGCAGGCATAAACTGTTGATTTTTTTCTTTATTATTATTATTTATTTTGTGTCTGCAGCTCTTGCCTTCCCTTTCTCCCTCTGGCGGGCTGAGTTAGTAGGGAGAAAGCTCCCTTGTGGGCCTATCCTGACTAGCAGCAAAGGTGGACGGACCATGGCTTCCCAGGGCTAAGGGTTACTTGCTGACACTGAAGGCCAGCTGGACCAAGGAGAGCATTGCATTCAGAAGTGCTTGGCATGAGATTGAGCTCCAGCAATGACTGGCCTCGGGGTGGAATTGACTGAAATGAAGACAATCTGACCTGGAGGTTGTCAGGCAAATTGGGAACAGGGATTTGCAAGGATCATCCACCTAGCTGAATACCTGGATGGTATCTGAATTACTTCTCATCTCCAATATCCAAATGAACCAGATTTTGTAATTCCTGGCTGCTTGCAGTATGATCCTCCGCTGCACTGCACCTGGCTAAGGCTGGCCTAGACATGAGTTACACCTGTGTAAACCAGGACCTTTCATGCACAGAGGATAGCATGAGGTTAATCTGGATTACATAAAAGCGCTGCTATAAAGTGGATTAGTGAAACTGCATTAAGCCCCTTTGTGGGCACAATTCCAGACTGAACAAAGCCCAGTCAAATACAGGCCACTCGAGCTCTGAAAAGGCATCTGTGAATGGGGTTTGATGCCCATTGGCAAAGCCTCTTGAAATACCAAATGGAGTTTAACTTTCTTGAGTGTTCCTGAATATAAAAAGCTAAATTTCCTCCCAGAAAAAGCTGCAGAGTTAGTATGAGCAAGTCCTATCTTAGTGCCTTTGCAAATGCATCAGAAGGACAATTTTAAACTGGTAATATAGCCTGTATTTTGCTCAGAGTGCTCTTATAGTGACCATACAGATCCTCCTGTTCTCTGCTTCCCATTTCTTCCCAACCCTGTGTGTGCTGCATCTCCCAAGCCTCTGTTGCTCAAGGAAATGTAAATAAAACACCTTTTTTTGGCTCCTGCTACCTTTGTGCCAATCTCACCTTGGCTGTGCTGCAGTGCTCTGGGATTTGTACAGCCTTTTCCACTTGCCCTTGGGGCTTTTCGCTGCACCAGTTGCAGCCTAGACCATCCTCCTGGCATGCCTCTTGGCTTGAGCTCAAAGCTTAGGCTGTGGTCAGAAGATGCACAAAACAGGCTGTGGGTTGGTTCCCAGTGAGAGCAAACAGCCCCTGCCAGGTAGAAAATTGGGGACAACTCCATCAACTGTATTTTTGGAGCATGTGACCAGGAGAATTAGGACACAAAAGCCACTACAGTTTGTTGGGGTTTTTTTCTCTTAGTATCTCTGGGTGGACAGATTAGGATTTGGGTCCCTCTTGCACTTAACGGGGAGTAGGGGCTGGGAGGGGAATAGGTCCTGCTGTTTCTTCCCCGGCAGGGGTGGGGAGCAGGCTCCCTGGGGCAGTGATAGAAGGGAGAACTGAGCAGGGCCTGCCCTGCTGGCAGGGGACAGCAGATGGCAGCAAGAAATTTAGGTCCCTTTGTTCTGAGTTCAGTGCCAGGGACTATGTTTGTTGACTTCTCCCAGGTACTTCACCTCGTTGTGGGAAGCTGCAGCCCCAAGGCTGACTGTCGAATTGAGGACAGAGAAATCTTATGCAAAGAGGGGAGAAGCATTAACTCTGGTTGGAGATTGCCTTGGGCTGGAGCAGGAGCCTGTCCAAGGCTTGGCCCTGTCAGCCACATGCTGACAAACTCTGGCTGTTCTCTGGATTCCCTGGAGTTATATTAACCCCTGACAAAGAATGGAGACAGCTTCAAACTTGTATCCAGATCGCTTATACCCCAAACCCCTAGTTGGTGTGATACCAAATAAACCATAGTGTTTATTCTGGGGAATATGCTTGGAGCTATGGCTTAGTGGTGGACTTGGTAGAGTAGGGTTAATGGTTGGACTCAAAGATCTTTTCCAACCTCATTGGTTCTATGATGCCATATCTAATGTTTCTGGAGTGGTTTATCAGTCGTACAGCAGCTGCATAATGCAGTGAATAATGGAGCCTCCTTTGCATGCGTTCCCTGGCTTCAGCTGGGGCCTGCTCCTGCTCTGCTTTCCTCCTGCATTTGCTCTTTATATATTTTCCTTTTGTCTATGCTCCCACTTTTCAGGCCAGGGCATGTGTTCTCCAAGGGTCAGCCTAAAGCCAGAGGCCACAGTCTCTTTGCTGTTTAAGTGTGGCTGTGGATTTTTGTAACTCTCAGGGCAAAGAAAGCCCCAACCTCAATCTGGCATTTATATCAAACCTCTGCCTCAGGGCTGTGGGAGTCCCTTGCTCTGTGTCTCTTGTGCAAGTTACCCAAGTGTCCTGGGGCTCCCCCTGCACTGTCCCTGCTGTCTTGTTGAGCATCTCCACTCCCCAGACAGTGACGCTCTGACATTTGTTCTCTGTGGGTGGGATGCAGGGCCTGGGGTCCGAACCTTTTCTGTACCAGATCACCTCTAGTCCTTGTGACTTGGTGAATACAACGTGGCAGCTTGTCCTGAAGGGTTAAAGTGCTGGTGGGTTAGTGTGATCAGATTGCAAAAGCAACTGTGATCTCCTGCCCTTTGAGCAGGGTGGAAACACTCCCTCACAGACAGCCTGATAGACACAGCCACAGTGAATATGTGATAAAGCAGCATTTGCACCCGAACACTCTCCTTGGGCAACCCCTTTGCCCCAGGGCTTTTACATACCCTGCTGTATGGTGAGCAAGCTGCAATCCCTAACCCCTGTCCTCCTCCACTTGCAGCGTGACCCCAGGCTGCCTGCCCCGGGGGCTTGCTGCCAGCTCTGGTTTGATACTGAGGCAAAGTGCAAAGGCATCTCTTGCATCATACTGGAGGGGGTGGCAGCCAGTCAGGGGCTGTCCCTGCCAGCAGGAGCACTGCAGGCCCAGGAGCATGACTGAGTACTGCACACTGGCTCACTTGCAGTGAAACCCAGTATAGCCATGGCAGCTCCAGCCACAGTGACCAATA
This sequence comes from Corythornis vintsioides, assembly GCA_025447755.1. Taxonomy (NCBI): domain Eukaryota; kingdom Metazoa; phylum Chordata; class Aves; order Coraciiformes; family Alcedinidae; genus Corythornis; species Corythornis vintsioides. The sequence goes on from JAOEGS010014413.1 coordinate 7,660, forward strand.
CTGTGTTCAGACTGTGTCCTCACTCAGCTTGGCTCTCTGAGAAGCTGATCCCTGCTAGAGACCTTGCAGTCCAGATGGAGCAAAGCCCTCACACCCCAGGAAGCCTGAGCAATCCCCAGGCCACCCCCTCGCAGCAGCACACTAGGATACAGCCCAAGCCTTCTTTGTGCTACAAAGCACCAGACATGCATACAAGGCTTTTAAGATCCAAACACCATATACGAAGCAATTCCCCGTTGCCTGTAAATGAAGCAGACTAGCTTGCAAAATCAAGATGTTCCTATCAAGCCAAAGCTTCTTTCTCCAGATGAGATTTTACTTGCCCAATGGGAAGACAGTTTTGCTTTTGGGACAGCCAAAATGTTTCCTGCATTAAAGGCTCAGCTCACTTCTCAGTGAAAGTACTGACAGCTTGTGACACCTATTGTTATGTATAAGGCAACTTTGGAGCTAATTGTTCATATAACCTATTAAAAATTCATTCATCCTTTTATTCTTTCCTCCCCTACCAAATGCATTTATTTCAGGTGAGCTCCAGTATCATCTTCTTTCTGTAGAGTCAGGCATGGTAGCAGCTCACAGGCTTGGCATCAATGTGTGCTGCTTGCTGGGCATCACAGGAGCAGCCCTGTGCCTTGCTGTGTGTCATCCCCAATGCTGACACACACGGGCCTTGGGCTCAATAATGCAGCACTCTGCTCCTCAGCAAGCATCATACCTCTTCAGCCCACTGGTTAACAGTTAGACTTAATTAAACTGCATAGCTGTAGCAAGAGGTTTTAAATACTGGATTTTCTTATCTTGCCCTTTGAACCTAATTTTGCTGTGGCTGTTGGTAAACTGGGCAGTCCTGAGCTTAGGCTGCTGCAAAATCCTCCCTGCTCTGTGCTATCCCTGAGCAGCTGCATCTTTCTTAGTTGCACAAGAGCAGTGTTTGATGTAAGATGGCATGTATGGCTGAAGGCAGGAGGCTGAATGCAGATCAGTTTAGTGTAGAAAGAGCCCTCAGGAAGAACTGCCCTCAACTGTCTCTTCAGCCACATGAAGGAGCATATTCCTGGGAACAACACTGGGGACATAACCAGCACAAAGCTGATGTGCTTGGAGTCCCAAACTATGTAGAGCTCTCCAGAGCAGCAGACACCTCACCACTGCCTCCTGGGCCTTGTCAGCCACTGCTGGGACAGGTCCAAGAGACTCGACTGCTCCAAGACCCCAGAGGCAATGTGGCTGGACCCCAGGGGAGCTGTTGGATCTGGCTTGCCCTGCCCAAGTCCAGCTCATCCATCTTCACCTTCCCTATATAGGTCATCCTGACATGAAAAGTATAGTATTTTATTTAGATGGATACCAGGGAGTAGGGTCAGCCTGGGCATTTCAGCAGGATCTGAGATGTACCTAAGCTCAGTGGGGCATTAAGCTCCATCTGTGGGACTGGGATGTGCTGGGCAGCCCTTTCCTGCCCAGAGCAACATGGTCCCTGGTGATCACTCCTCTCTGAAGAATGGTTTCATATGCCCAAGGCTGCTCATCTGAGGTCTGAAAGATTAGATTGGAAGTTTTCTGAGTGGGAGATGTCCTAGGGCTGAGGTCAGGGACAGAAATGTAACGTCTGCTGGGCCATGTTATACAATCTGCTGCTAAAAAATCACTCTGGGTCTGCGCCTGCCAGGTGGCTGTGGCTGGTGGTGGAGCTGCCTGGAAAACAGGCTGAGGTTTGCAGGCCTGCTGTTCCCTGGACAAGAAATAAAAGAAGGAAGAGCAGTTAACACACTTTTAGGCAGTCCCATGCTTGGACCCTTCCCAACCTTGGGCTTCATCATCGCAAGGTGTTTTTTAATGACAGAGGCACAAGCCTTGCAAGGGCACAACCTATTTGGAAAGCCAGCAGCCCAATGTTTGCAGTGGGGACATGGCTTTGGCCACTGTGATAAAAGGCTGGTGTTTTATCTGTGGCATGTTGTGGCTCAATGGGCACAAGCAGGATCCTGTGCCTGTCACTGCAATGCTGGGGCTCCACTGGGTCTCAGCAGGGTGCAGCAGGAGCTGACGGCCATTAGCTCTCGCTGCACCTTGCTTAGACCCAGTGGAGAGCTGTCATCCATCCAGCACAGCTCTGTGTCCCCAGCCTCACAGCTGCTTGCTGCCTTTCACAAAGCTGCAGTGGAGCCTCCACATAGTGGCTACCAGCATAGAGTATGGCTGGGCCACTCCGCAGCCACTAACTCTGAGTGGTGTTGCCCATCTGGGACTGGCATACATTTAACAGCAGTGTATTAATGGTTTCAAAGGTGCTACAGAGCAAAGTAGCCAAAACAGGCACATTCAGAACATGGGGAAACTTGTGGGAATGGCTAGCAATGATCTGTGCTGGCTGCAAATGAGCTGAAGGGTACTGGATGATTTGTTCTAGGAAATACAGGCCAAGTACAGGAAAAGAAACCAAGCTGACAGGGGAAGCTCCCAGAGGCTCCCAAAGCAAGGCTTGGAAGCAGCTGCACTGCACTCCGAGCCCAAGATTCAGTGCTCTGGGGTTGCATCCTTGAGTGCACATTTACAGTCTATTTTTGCTGGATAATTTCTTCCTAATAAGGGTTTTTTGGCATGTCGCCATGCTCCCTGAAGTTGGGGGAGAGCAGTTCAATACAAGCCACCAATTGGCACAGGGCTGGGCAAGTTCCTGTTGTTTTCAACTCAGACAGTGGGTGGGAAATAGAAATGTTGAGGGACAGCTGGATGGCACTGAGGAAGCTCAAGTTATCCCTCGTGTTTTTTCCCCGAGAACACTGTTCTGGCAGAGCAGAGCATCAGTGTGGCCCTGTAGCAGTGGAGGAAAGATGCTCTGAGCTTCTCAGATTTGGTCCATGTCTACTCACAGAGGTCAGGGTACTGTAAGCAGTGGGGCCATGGCAAGAATTATCCTGGCAACCAGAGGCCAGTGCCAGTGTGTGAGCAATAGAGGCCTGGGATGATGTGAAGCATCTCTTGCACCTACCAAACATCCCTCATCTGGAGTGACAGCCACATGGCAGCCTTGGTGCTTCTCCCAAAATGCTGCTCAGAAAACTGATGGGAATCATGAGCCAGGTCCCCTCTGATCCCTTCTGCTCCAGGTCTGAGGCTGCTCTTGGACAGCAGGCACCCCTGGCTGCCCTCACACCATACCCAGAGAGTCCTGAATGTCACTTGTGGGCTGGGTGGGACATGTACATGTGCACAGCTTGCCTTCCCCAGATGTCAAACTGCCCTTTTCTTCCCATGCAGTTACTTGCTCAACTCTCAAAACTGCAGAGCCGTGGCACGGACCGTGTGTCCCCGTCCCTGCCGGCAGGCTCTTCGGTGCCCAGCTTCCTGTGATCTAGGGAGGCATTCTAGCTTAATGCAGCTATTTTGTTGTTTAATCCTGTTTGATTTTCCTTAACACCTTTCCAAATGTTTTAAGCTATCCTTTGTGGTGCTCATCCACTGTTTAATCTGAGATCAAATGATTGTATCTTAATCCCTGGATCTCAAATGAATTTGCCTTTGGTTTGGGCAGCTAAGCCTCCAGCCCTCTGCTACAGCCAGGCTGTGTTTGTCCAGGACAGGAAGAATGAGGGAGAGAATGAAATCCCTTCACCCTCTCCCTCTCTTGCTATTTCTTAACTTGCCAGTTCATGTTACTTGGGCTGCACAAAGTAGGTGATATCCCCCAGTTAATATTTCAAATAACTTTATATTTTCCCTTGTGATGAGCCACCTCTTTTATCAAACTACCTAAATGTGATCAAAGCCAGTGTAGTACTGTGTTTTTTGTGGCTACTGGGCGCTCAAAGCGAGCTGACATGGAGCGAGTGTACAGAACAGAACCTGGATTCATTGTACAGTCTTCCTGGAGGATTCAGCCATGCTCTTGATCAACAGTCCCCAGCAGCAAACTGTCACTGTGCTTTTCACAAAGGACACGTGCACATCACTTCAGTAGCATTGGAGTGGCTGCCTTTGTTTTATGCACTCACCTGGCCCAAGGGAGTGCATTTCTCAGCTCAACAAGGGGATATGAAAGTTGCTGACACTCCTCTGAGGCCAGGGGAGCAGCAGAGCCCTCTACAGTTTCTGAGGGCACCAAGACAAACACAGGAACCTTGTTGACACAAGCCTGGGTGCCTCTCAAGCAAGCCTGGCTGGAGCTGGTAGGTACCAGCGCCTATGAACATGCCTTCCCCACATTCTTCTGCCTTCCCCATGCTCTCTGTCACGCAGAGGTTTGGGGGCAAAAGGACCTCTGAATCAGACTGGCAGAAATCCAAAGCTGACAGGACACTGATCTCAGTCCCATCCTCTGGGTGCTTTGAAAACTTGGCTTCTTGTTTCATTGCAGTTGCCCATGGCTGTGGGACCACTGCTCATATGCATAAAAAGAGTCTTGGAGAAAGATAAAAAGCCATTTCTTTACAGCATGTTCTAGATTTTATTGAGAGCAGATTAAATCTAATTAAATTCACACATTAATCTAGACAGATTAAATGGGACATTCTGCTTTATGTCCTTAGCTTGACCCAGAGGCCAGACTGAACCTGTTTATGCAGACAGCAGAACTGGTCTGGTCCTTCATGTCTACACTCAGCTCCAGGCTTTGATTCAATTCCAGAGACTGGATCCAGACACTTTCATCAGTGTGTTAAGGATTATGCCCTAGATCCATGCCTGGTTCAGAGCAAAGTTTAGCAGTCATCCCAGCCCTGAGGAACTTTCTCATAAGCCCACAGTGCTGGTGGGAGAAGGTTGGGTCCGCATCTGACCTGGGGTTTCCTGTAGGTATTGCCATCAGTGGGTCTCATGCCAGCTCCTGCTGACATCTACCATGTCTTTCAGGGAACTGAGTCCTTGGTGAGGCAGCCTGTGCTACTCCAAAACTTCTCCCAAGCTGGTCAGAGTAGGCTGTGACCATGTGGCTAGACTGCATCTGAACTCATCCTGATGGAGCAGTGGGCTGATAGAGCCTCATCTAAGGTTGTATGGATGACCCTGTGCTGGAGAGGGATTGGCTTCCAGGAAAGGAAATCTGCAGCTCATCTTTTCTGGTGGTCTGGGAATTCACAGCAGAATCCCTCTTTTCACAACTCATCTCCATGTAGCTAGTCTGTACATGCATGGGAAGAAACCATGTGAAACCCTAGGAATAAACCACCTGCCACTTTATGAGGACCTGTAAATCTCTCCCAGCAGAGACAGTCATGTAGCTGCAAAGGATGCAAATAAACTCCGCTGAGAAATTAGCACCCTTTGTGTGCCAGGACAATCATCCTCAACACCATGTCCAACCAGGAGCCAGCTCTGCCTGCACAGGGTTCAATGCAAACTACTTTCCCCTGGGTGTAAAGCTGCACCACTTCACCCAAAGCAGAATGCTCCAGTGATGCTTTGCCCCATAGAGGCAGGAGTTGGCTTGCAGCATGAAAGATCTAAAAGCTACAGCCAGTGCTTCCCAGTAAATGCCCCCAGCACACTAAGCAATCACTCCTGTTTTCTTACATTAAGGAATAAAATGTCTACCCAGCATTTTTTTAACGGAGACTTTGAACTGACCCAGCTGTCTCTGTGGTGGAATACTTTCTCTCCTGCCAAATTGTCTCTGGTAAGATGATCCTTGCCTGCTGCACAATGCCCAAAAAGCACTAATAGGTGGCACCACAGGGGGATTTCTTCTTCCCTGAGCCAAGTGTCTTTCTGTTTGTACCAGGAAAGCAACACAGCTCTGTGCCTTGGAAAGAGGCTGTAAAGGTTCAGCAGCTGGTGTGATTATCTCTTCAAGACATTTGATGGGCATCACAGGAAAAAACTATGTCAAAAAAACCCCATCACTGCAGAGGAGACAGTAGGTGGGCAGATACATCCTCCAGGGGAGGCTGGAGGCACTGTGCTGGCTGTAAGCAGAGCCACCTCTGCAGCGGTGCAGCTCTGGTGGTTTGCAGGTGTGTTATTTAAGCAGCACTGCACCCTGCACAGAGGGCGCTCTCTAGCTCAGGCTTTAAAAGCAGCCCCATCTTGTTGGGCTCTTGGGTAAAATGGAAATCGCACCGTGTTTATTTAGATCCAAAAGAGCAAATGCTCGCAGGTGAAAGCTCCAGCTGGCTGCAGAGGCTTCTTCTCCAGTAGAAGAAAAACACTTAGTCACTTAATCCTCAGAAGACGTTGGTCCCGCCGATGAGGGAAGAGAGGGCAGGATGAGGAAAGAAGGCTCCCCTTCGTACCTGCGATACTGCCCCGTCCGGGGCGGGCTGCCCATACCACCGCACCAGAGCTCCCCGAACCGGTACCCCATGGCTAACCCTGACTCTGGAGTCTTACCCGCGGCTCTGCCGCAGCCCCTCACTTCAAACTCTTAATCCTGGGGGGATTGCACAATAGGTCCCGCAAACTGGGAAGACAGATGATGCGCGTTTCAAAGGTGTTCGGCACTCGGGCTGCGCCGGGATCGCCCAGTAAAGCGGCACAGCCCCTCCTGCGAAAGCACCTGCAGGCGATTCCCGCAGCTGGTGCTTAGCAACGTGCTCGGAGCTGCTCTCACAACAGAAACTCATCCTTCCTCCCCAGAGGAGCAGCTCTGGAGTCACGGCCGGAGGAGAACGGGAGGCGTCTCCCACTTTAGCTGGCTGTAAAGGAAGGGAATGCATGGGGCTGCTCGCTGTCTCTGGGGTGTATGTGCGTTCCTGCAAGCCAAAATGGCACCGCCACTGTGCACCTGGGAGAGCTGCAGGTTCAGGAGATTGGGTATATTGCTTCTTCCCCTCCTTTCCCATGTGCATTGTCCCAAAAAGGACTTTCACTACCTTGGAGCTCTCTGCATGGAAGCCTGCAGGAGAAACAGGTTTGGATCCATGCTGAGTCCCACCCTGCCTTTGCTTGGCCAAGCCCAGGTCATGCAAATACCCACAGACAGGTACTAGCTCAGGGCTGCACTGAACACTCTCTAGTCACATGTGGCAACTTTTATATCACCTGCTTGACAGATGAAGGCACTCCTGATTCTGAGGGAGGTGCTCCTGTGACATGACAAACAGAAAAAATGCATAGGAAACCAAGCCTGACTGTTTATGGGTCTGGGATCCTCACAGAGGTGATGAGGCAAACAGCAGTCAGCCTGGGAGGACCAAGCAGCATGTTTCTACAAGTAGTAGGGTCCTGGTGGGGTAGCTTGGGCAGTTCAGGGAAAAGTGAGATGAGGTGCCTTGCAAGGCTTTTCCAAACTCTGAGAGGGCATAGTTGCCTCTGGGGGAAAACCTGAGATCCAGTTGACATCCTCCTGGATTTCTCTCTAGTGGGAGACTCTTGGGGAATCTCAGGTTTGCCTGAGTGATGAAGATCCCTTGGTGGTGGTGCTTGGTGGTAGCATCTCACCACCATCTGCCCTGGCTTTTCCCAGTGCTAGTGCTGGTTCACTACTGCAGGGCTGGCCCTCCTTCCCTCCCCAGACTTCACCCTTGGGAAGTCCTGGGTGGCCCTAAAGACTGCAGTCAAGGTGTCAGAGGTACCTTATTGAAGCAGATAGTGGGGGGTGCCAGAACTACCTTTATCTTATGGCTGCCTGTCCTCAGCTTCCTGTGGTGCTGTGTAGCCTAGAGAGATGACTGAGATTCACCTTGTCCCCAGCTTGGACTCTACAGCCTGAAGCAGATCAGGAGAGACGATAAGTGTGGTACTGCCAACAGGAACCTCTCCAGCTCATCCCAGGACCCTGAGGCTTTCAGGATGGGAGATCGCTCTGTTCCCCAGCCTGGAAATGGTGTTCAGCATGCTTCAGGTGGGTGATTGCCTCACATATTTACCATCATACAGGTCACCTTAAATAAACCCAGCAGCATTGCACAGGTTAACTGACAGGGATAGAGGAATATTTTATACAAAAAGGCGTAAAGAACCTGAGTCTAATCTGGCCATTCCTAGTGTCCTAGCAGATGCATCTGCCTGCCTGGACCAGCAACTGTCCTCCCCTGCAATACCATGCTCTCTGAAGGCCAGGAGACATTGTGGTGGGTCTGTTTTCCCTTCTAGCTGCAGGAGAAGACAGCTCTCCCAGTGGAGTGCCTGAGCAACCCCTGCCCTGGGCATAGCTGGCTTATTGCACTGATGACACTGGTTGTATTACTGGCCCAAAGTGGCTTTGGGACAAACTTGGCACAGCAGAGTTTTTTAAACCAGCATAGCCAAATCCAGGAGAAGATGCTGTCTTCAGCACTGAACTGTGCCTTTGCTGGCTGAGGTGACTACTGCCCAACCTGCCCTTGCTGGTTAGACACATCCTGCTCCAGCGCTCCCTTCCCATCATGGCATGCCAGGGTTTTGCACAGTTGCTCCCGAGCTCTTTTCAGCTGAAATCTAGGAAATCTAGGATTTGGTTGAGCAGTTTCAGTACTAACACCTCACATAGTCTGGCTTAGAGGAAAGTGAGACAGCTGTGAGTTTGGTGGAGATAGAGACCTTTGCACCAGGAGATAACATGTTGATAGCAAAATCCTCAGCTCAGAAAATGTCTCCTTCCTTCCTGCTAATGTAAAAGGACAGAATTAAGGTTGAGATTTCTGACCTCTAAGTTCCTGGCTTCTGCTCTCACATTACAGCAGCAGCAAATCCTGCTGCATGAAACAGAAATCTTGTCTGTCTTCGCACAATGTCAAACTCTTGTCCACACTGACTTGGTCAGAAACAAGGCTGTTTACTGAGAACCAAGAAAATTATCTGGTGTTTGTTGTTTTATTCCCCCCCCATTTTTTTTTTTTTTTGTGTTTTATATGGAGCTGCTGGAGCTTAAGCCTACATTTCTAGTTTTTAGTGTGTTTTACTTTAAGGTATTTCCCTCTGCCTGACCTACTGTGTATCTCTGCAGTACCTCTATATGTGGAGTGTGCTTTTCCTTCTTTCTGATGTCAAGACAGGTCTTCCTCTTGACTTGGAATGAAGTTAGGACAGGCAACTTGGGGGATTCATTTCCCCCAAATAAGTAAGAGTGCATTAAACAGCAAAAGCCCAATGGCAATGTTGGGTTTTTTTCTAGCATTCATACCAACGCTTCCGTACAAAAGGGTTGAATCCTGCTTCCATTTATACTGATGTAAATCTAGAATAGTAAAGCTCTTAACAATTTTACAGCATTGCAGATTTTATTATTACAAGTGGCATAATTAGAATTGGATCTATATTAGTTTGATCATTGTATACTTCAGATTTCACTTGCTGTGATTACAGCATCTTTTAGACATTTTAATGTATTTTTAAAGTGTTTTAGACATTAAAGTCTCAGAGGCAGGGACTGGCACTGTAAGTACAGCACAAAGAATGATGGATCCCAATGTTATGAAGACCCTCATGTGCCACCTCAGTAATAAAGGACAAAAGCAGGGTTTGGAGGTTTGGAAAGCACTTCCAGGTGCTGTAACAGCCCTTTTTTTTTTTTTTTTTTTTTTAATTTTAGCATCTTTTCTGACCTCCTTCCACTTCCTAATAGGCCGAAATAACCTCTCCTTGTTTTTTAGATTACTGTCACTGAAAAGTTGCTTCACCAGATCAGGTAAGGTAGCATAACTCTAGATTTTGAGGGAAGTGGTTTCTAGAGAGAGCATTACCACAGTGAGGTTGGTTTTTGAGCACTTCACACGGTGATTTATCAAATGTGCTGTCGTAACAAGTGACAAGGTCACACTGACCAATGTGATCGTGGTTTATGTGACCTTTAGCAACAGGACAAAAACCTTTATACAGCAAAGGCAGTTAGCTTGATCAGCTTGCCTTTTAAAAGGGCACAGGAAGGTCAGTTTGAGTTTATAGGATCAAGTATTGTATAAAGCCCAGAAACAGCAGGAATGGCTGGTCCCTTGGGAACTTATGTGGCCTGACCTGATTTGGAGTTGATCAAAACGTTTCCAGCTCAAATGCAGCTGCAGTGCCAGAGCAAGCAAGAACTCTGGAGTGAGGAGCTGGTAATACTGCCAAAAATTCAGAGCACTTGCATTGCTTTTCTGGCTGTCCCTGTGAGCCAACAGTGGTGCAAAAGCAAAGTGAGCACCCAGGGGGGCAACAGCTCAGCGCAGGTGGAGATGGATGCCATCAGGTCGCCTGAAGGGACGGCCCTGGTGGCACGCTGGCTGGCTGGCTGCATTCTCTGCATGAGCAAACCGTTCTAGGAGCAGAGGGCCTATGCGTGAGGAATCCCAGAGGTGCTTCATGGCGGCCTCCTCACCGTGCGCCATCTTCATCTCTTTGTGCCAAAGCTCCCTACTGCTCTCCAAGGCCCCCACCGCCCCATTTCGACTTCGGGGTACAGGGCCCTGAGGTAGGCGCCCACAACTCGACGCGGGGGCCGAGACGGGCAACAGGGCCGGAGTTAAGTGTGGGGCGTGCGTGCGTGCGCGTGTCTCTGCCGCACCGGAGAGCGCTCCCCGCGCCTCACCCCCTCCGGCGGCAGGGAGACTTCCTCCCGGTGCGTGCGGGGGGAAACCTCTGGCTCCGCTCCCCGGTGCTCGGCGGCCGGGGCGCTGCGGCTCAGCTCAGCCGGGAGCAGCTCAACGAGGCGCGGGCAGCGGCCTCAGTGCTCCGGCGAGCCCACGCGCGCCCCCGGGCCCGTAGGAAGCGGGCTGCGCGTGCGCCGCTCCGCCCCTAGGCTGGGAGGGCGGGGCTGCCTGCGGCGCTAGGACCCGCCCTGCCCGCGCGCTGCCGCTGCTGCCGCCGCCGCCGGCGGGCGATAAAGGTCTCGCGGCGGAGCTCTGACGTCACGACGAGTTAATTTTAAACCCGGACAAGATGGCGGAAAGGGACGCGGCGCGGTGCGCGGGTCCGTCCCGCCAACGGCCCGACCCGGCAGGTAACGCGGCCCTCCCCACCTCTCCCCGGGCGGGCCGGCGGTGGCGGGTCTCTGGTGGTGGGCCGGTAGCGAGGCTGTACTGGGGGCCTCCGTTGGGGGCCAGGCGCTGGGCGTCAGGACCTGCCGGCGGGACCTGCTGGCGGGCGGCGTTGGGAACGTCCCGGTGTCTCCCCCTCCTCAAAATGGCGGGGGCGGTCTCCAGTCCCGACGCTTGCCCTCGAGGGGGCGGCGGGGGAGCAGGCGCGGCAGCCCTTCCCCTCGGCCCGCCGCTCGCTTTCGAGCAGGGTCACCCTGCTCTTTGCGCGGCCGGGGCCTCCCGCTGTGCGGCCGGCGGCCTGTACCGGAGCCAGGGCGGCGCGAGGGCCGGCGGTCGGTGACCTTATTACCCGCTGCGGCGTGGCCGGGCAGCCCCGACGCCCTCCGGTGTGTACATGACGCGAGGAGCGGGGAGTGCGGGCCGGAATGCGGCTGGGGCCGCGGGGCGCTTGCCTGGCATGCTGCTGGGGCCGGGGCAAGGTAGCCCGGAGAGTGCCCGCTACCCCGGAGCTACGTCCACCTGCGAACGGGGCGGCCCCGGGCATCTCGGGGAAGGAGATGGCTGATTGCTGTTGGCCTAGCCCCGGTGCGCACCCGGTGCGCTTCATCGGCAGTACTGGCAATATAGCCTCTGCTGGTGGTGGGACATGTCTCGCTCAGTGTTTAGCCTCGGATGTGCTGGAGTCTGCGCAGTAGGGTTTTTTTTTCAAGTATGGTTGTTTCTCAAGCTTAGCTTAAAAGCTGAGAGCTTGTATCCATACTGCTCTGCTATAGCCTTGCTGCTCTTGTAGCCATAGAGCTGCACTGCTCTCTGCACGAGGGAGGAGCTGGGACGTGTGAGGAGGGTGCTGATTTGACACTGAAGTTGAACCTTATGAGCTTTTGAGCACTTTAACTTTTTTTTTTTTTTTTTGATAGCTCCCTCAATTTGGGAGCAGAATGATTGGACTGGGCAAGAGTAAACAAACTTGACACGTGCCACCGTTGGTTTCAACGTCTTCATTTGCAACCCAACTAGAGACTGCAGTGTGGCCACTCTACTGACTTTTCTTTATAGGGGGGAAAGGCAATTCTGCTGAGCATGTGGGCATGTTTGCAAACATTGCAATTTTAATAGTTTAAGATAGGAAAAGAGGATATAATATTGCTTTTTGTGCTTGGGTACTGATTTCTCTCTTCCCCCCCACCCCCCCTTCTCCCAGCACTGCTGCATTTTCTTTGATAAGGTTCTGTTTTCAACACTATGTAGTTGAATGATCGCCAATAATTAGATTATTGCATGACTTCTCAGGGTTGTAAAAGTGCCAGCACACCTGTAATAAATGGCCTTTGAGGTAACTATCATCTTTAGTGGTGGAAGCATGTGCATGTTACTGTTAAACTGTGTACTTTAGGCATGGAAAAACTTAATTCATGAGTATGTATGAGCTGTATGCACAGCTATGGGTGATCAGTGCCTGCCCGCAGAAGAGCTTTCTTCAAATAAAATATAGAAAATAGATAAATATTTAGAAGTATCTTTAAATGGCTATATAAAAATATAGAAGTGAATCAGAGTGGTAGATTGGAATAGTTGTAAGAAGAGAAATGTAACAGGAGAGGCCTGTAACTCCTGTACCTTTACTAAATGTTGCTTAATAGCTGCTGTGTTCTAGCTTACCCTAAAGTCACTCATGGGAGTAGCTCTACAGTATTTCAAGTGGAATTATTTTGAAAGAAGGCAGTGGGGCTGAGGAAGGCTGTATTCTTTCCCTTTCATGTTCACTCGCCTGTAACTTAAAGACATTTCTGAAATAGTTGTAGCACAAAACAGTTTTACTTGAACTATGATAAAAGCATTCATTTAAATATGATGGTGTCTCCTGGTTTAGGAGGCCAAGAAACTTGTTGTGTTGGAAGGACAGGAAAACCTGAGGCAGGTCTTGCAGGAGTGCTGATGCTTCTCAGGTAACTTGTGCTAACTGCAGACTGTGTTTTGGTTCAAGTCAGTGATGAATGTTTGCTTGCTGACTAGAGCAAGATATTGTGGTAGATGAGAGATTGGTTTATCTTTTTCTTCTACTAAGACTGGGGATGCTACCTCATCCAGCTGGTTAAACTGGATGAGTAGGAAGGTACTTCTCTCCTCCTAATGGCAGTGTCTCTGGCTTTTGAGTTTTGCCCAGCTGCAAAAACAGATGTAACAGACAGAAATTCATGTAAATTAAATTGTCTTCTTGTTTGGGTGATGAACTGCAGTGTTTTTAGTCTCCAGTACTGCAGCTTTTTACCTCAGCACTCTGACAAGATTAGTTTTAACTTTGTTCCTGTTGTTAGCAAACTGTTGTATATCTTGGCACAGTCTTTAAAAGTTTCTAACAGTTCCAAGGGCGTTCATAAGGACACCTGCCAAGTTTCAGTTAAACTTCACCTTACTTAGAAAAGTTAGATTTGAAGTTGGTTTTGTTACTGTGCTACAGTCTTGAAGTAGCCTTGTCCTGGGGGTGATTGATACCCTGGCGTGGCAGTCTTTAAATGGAAAACTTGAAACTTCAAAATCAGACTCAATTGTTTCCTTATTTTTAGTGTTGCTGCATGCTGTGTCTACAATGTGGCCTGCAAGCTGCCAGTTTGAATGCGTTTTTCCAGCTTTTTGCTAAGCCCTGTATTAACTTCAAAAGCCTTCTGTGCCAGTCCTTCATATTTTAAGGCGTTGTCTTTAATCGCAAGGATCTGAGGTGAACATGGGAAAAATAGGCAGGCCTATTTTTTATGCCTTCTGCATAGGCAGGCCTGCTGTATTTGTCATCTGTAAACAACAGGGATATTTTAAAAGTACTTGCTTGTATTGCTTCTTAAGACTTTGCTTTTATTGAGAACAACTATGTCTCTTTCTCAGAACATTTTCAACAACCTGCACTTCTTGAAATGTCCTGGAGGAAGGTGGAAGTACATTTCCTTGTTTTTCAAAAGCTGTTCTTAACAAGAAGAATATAATCTCATCCTGTAGTTGATTTTGAGGTCATAGTGCTGTGTAGGGAGTTGATTTACATGAATACACTTGTGGGGTTGGGGTTTTTATCTGAAACACCAGAACAAATAGATGAGCAAGTTTGAAATATAGGTGAAAACATTGCTCAGATTGATGTCTGCTATTTCATTTAGCTGCAAAGAGATGACTGGTATGAAATAAGTGGTGTCTACTGGGACATGAGTTGTAATCAAGTAATGTCTAGCAGCAAAATTTTAGTATTTTTTCTTTTAGTAATTTTAGTAATTTTTCATAAATAAGAATTTGTGTAGTGTTCATTTCCAGGAAAGCAAGATTTTATGTGCTTGCTAAGCATGCTTTTTGAAACTCATTTGATTATAAAAGTTGGAAGAATTCAGAAGGCATTTAAATTTGAAAGTTGATGCCTCTGCTCACTTAAGAAACCTGGAATGTAATCTGAGGAATCTGAAAATCTGTCTTTCTTCCCCCACTGTTAATTCTTAACTGACTGAATTTCTGTCATAAGCCTTGAAGGTAACGCCCATTGTATTCTGTAGCTGTACAGAATAGTTATTGGGAGATCACAGAGAGTGTCAATTAATGCTAGGCAAGTAACTACTTGTTGGTGTTTACCTGGGGTTTTTACTCTGCAGGAAAGCAAGGAGCTTACTCTGTCTTTGCTTTTGGAGGGAGTGTGCACATAAAACTGGTAAATTCACTTAATGAACTACCTCTGTAGCAGGTCGTTCATGCATGCCTATATCCTAAAGCTCTCTAGTTAGTTTACCTGGACTCTGTTATTGAGAATTCTAGCCACTCCATGTGAATTCTACTCCTTGAGTTAGCAAGATTGGTTTTTTATCTTGTTCTAGTGTGAGAATAGTAAATGAGTATGCTTAGGAAGAGCTATATAGCTAAATAAGTCTCTTTTCCCTTTTCTAATAATGATAAAATTAGTGTATCTATTTTTTCTGTTTAATGGTTAGTAGCTGGCTCCTCTTGAAGATTGAAAAAACATAAAGCAGAATGTTTGACACCAAAGATGGCATTAGTGAGCTATGTAGCATCCAAGTAAACTGGTATTGGAATTCCTCTTTGATGCCAGCTTGATGAACTCTTGACCAGGTCTAATAGGAAATATAATGTAGACGTCCTTTGGGGCCTCTGCAGAAATGATGCATGAAAGACCAGCTTCTTTTAAAAGAGTTGCCATGCTCTCCTCTCACTTTGTGCAATGTGCCTTTTGGGAAAGAACTCAGCTTAGGGCTTTGCTGCTGGGTGTCTCTTTACAGCTGCTGTAGGGTACAAGGGATATTCCAATAGGTTTTTTGCTAAGAGGGGAGTTGTTTGGTTTTGGTTTTTTTTTCTTGTTCTAGATGTCTTTCCAGCTTTATTTTTGGTGCAGACAATGAGCAGATGACTGACTGCATTTTCAGCCCTACATACCAGTCACTTCTGCATGGTAACATGGGGTTTGTGTGCTACTGCAAGTCTTGGCAGGTTTCTCTTAAAAGACTGAAATAAACTGCTGCCTTCCAGGTTTTTGATTCTAAGATGTGAACTAACAGTGTTGTATAGATTACAGACATGGAGTATTCCTCAAGTAAGATCATAATCAAATCCTAGTAAGCAGTTAGTCTCAAATCATAATACATTTTATTTCACACCATCACTTTAGGGGTAGTCATGTTGAATTTACAAGTTCTTATTGGTCTCAGTAAAATGTTTGAAGTGTCTTTTGAGCTGTGTGTTGCATAATGATTTGAGGACAGCAAGGCTGTTTTACTTGAATTGAAAATTACAGAAGCCTGTTGGAGAATCTGTCAGCTGCGTGTACTGACATGTTAGGTCTACTTGCACGCGGTACGTGCTTGGGAACATTGTTCTCACCCCTTATCTTCTCAGACAGGTTGGTGCTGCTGAGTGGAAGAATAAGTGCAGTTATTCTGTTTCTGCCAGACTAATACTATGATACTACTGCTTGCAAACTGGCATGCTATGTCTTGCTCTCCTCTGCTCCTCAATGTTTTCTCTATTTTCAGCTCCTCAGGTAAATGTAAGAGTCTTGTGGCTGTGCATTTATCTTGTTCTTCAAGTAGATCACACTACACAGACCCTTAGATAAATGGAAAATGAAAGGAACCATCTGTCAGTCCTCTACCTAATATGGAAATCATCACAGTGCTGATTTCAGGGGAGGAATAGTCACTGGAAGTACATGAACTGCTTAGGCATGGAGACAGGAGCTTGGCTTCCTTTAATGTTTTACTTTACAGCATAGTGAAAATGGCTGCTTTACATTTGCTTAAGGTTCTTGATATAACTAACTCACTTTCTTAAAACTAGAAGGCATCTTGCTTGTAAAATAGATAATTTCTTAAAATACTTTATAATTCTGAACTAATACTAAGGAATTGCTCTTGTTCAGGCAGCAGTATGATTCTAAACATGGCCTTAAAGCTGCCCTCGAGGCAGTTATTACTTATCTTCCAAGGAGCAAAGTCTTAAGCTTGTTCTGGGGATAAGGTAGGGAATGCAGTACAAATACTTAAAAGGAAATCTTTCTGAATGCTACACATCAGACTTCTTGGTACAGAAATTGTTTAGAAAAGTTGTAATGCTTTTTCAGGGCTGGGGTGCAGATCTGGGGAATTTTCTGGAGCTAATAGTACTGTAGAAATAAGTAGCTACTGAAAACTTACCACCTGCTATGCCCTCAGATTACAAAGGAAAAAGAAAATTTCAAAATAAATAAAATGGTGGTAGGAGCATTAAGAAGTGCAACTTTTTTTTGCTATTAAGCTTTTTTTTTTTTAATGGAAAAACAAACATGCTGTCCCACTGTGAACATGCAGATAGCAGAGGCAATTAAATACATGTGCTACAGATGCTGCTAGGAATCCTGCTTGTTTGAGAAGACCCTTGAAGTGCAGTCTGGTGCTTTTAAAGAGGTTGGAAGTTGGCTCATGATAAACTGAATGTTAGTCTCAGTCTAAGGACTTTGACTTGCTGACATATCACTACTTCATTAAATATCAAACTGAACTGTTCTGTGGTCTAAACTGTTGTTGACATTTATGTAGTGCATTAAGCTTTTGTGAGTGTTAAAGAGCATCACACTACTGTCTATCTCTGTTTAGGTTCATCTTCTAAACCTAGACTTCTCTCTCCAGTGTTGGTCCTCTAAATACTAAAAGGAAAGATTTCCTGGCTCTACAAGAGTGGAGATGATAAATATAATCTACAAAGACTGAACTGTTCATTGAAGGGGATGTTAAACATACTTTTTCAGACAGTTACTATTTCTTTACATCAAGATCTCAAAGCTGTCTAAATACATCTAGCCACTCTAGCTGCTTTTATACAGGACAGCACACCCTACCATGTTTTGGGACTACATTAGTCATCTTTCACCTGGGTGGAGAAGGGAAAGGGAAATAAAACTATCTCCCCTTCTCTGCTTATTGCTTTCAGGAGGATGGTGTGGGTTGCCTTACCTTTGGGATTGCTCTCTTCTTTTTACTCTCAATGCTGTATTCACCACTGGGCTTGACTGGCCAACATCCAGTAGTGTAAACCTAACAATGGCCTTTGCTGTCTCAGGAAAATGTTCAAAAACTGAATATGCTCCTGGTGTTAAGACTCTTGCTTTGCTGGCAGTGGCTGAGGTTCTCTGGCAACAAGTGTCGTGAATGATGTTAAAGAAGCTTAGGTAAGATAAGTCTTGAGCCCTTATGAAGGTGCTTGTTTTGTGAAACCATGCTACGAAAATATAATTGTTTTACAGCAACATTAACTGGTGATTTTGAAATAAAAATCCTTCTAATCTACTCTTCAGTAGCAACAGCTCTTAGCAGGTGGAGCATATTCAGTAGGAACATTCAGGGGTATGCTCCTGTAGTGCAGCATGGACTAAGCTCAAGGTTTTCCCACCATTTACACATTCTAGCCTGTTTATTGGCAAAACTGAAACTAGTGCTAACCTCCACGTGTAAAAGAGGGAGGCCTGGTCAAATAGAAGTTAACAAGTGTGTTGGCTTAGCCCCCCCTAAATCTGAACTCTTAAATCCTGCAAGTCTTTGGCAATACACAGTCCGATCCAGTTACAGCCCAGTTGTCTCCCCATCTTTGCAGTGTTATCAGATATCACTAAGTCAGTCTCCACATGAATATGCTTCTTAACTGTACTTGTGAGTTCTGAGAGTCTGGATAAGTTTTCCAGCTTTACTAGTTTGTAGTCCCAAAGCTTAACTTTTTCCTTTGCACCAGAGCCCAGTCGAGCAGCTTGTGCCTCCTCATCAGCTGTGCTGATGCAACTGTTGAGAGGCTGTAGAGTGCACAGCACATCACCTTGTGTTTGTTCAAGATAAGTTAGTGTTGGGACCTAGGACGGTGGTGCCAAGGCAGAGGGGCAGCAGTCCTGTTCTGTTCAGCAGCGCAGCTGAAGCAGCCCTGTGCCCTGCTGTTGAGGTTGAGTAGCTCTGCATTTTCTTTGTGTTTGGGTCTAGTGCTCATTGGACTCTTACCGAGGTGATCCTGCTTGTAGAAAGCTGTTCACAGTGGACAGCTTTTTCCTATTGCCTTGGTTTGCTTAGCTCATGAAACTTGGCAGAGTTGAATGTGGCAAAATTAGCAGGAAAGGTAGTGGCACTGTGTGGTGCTGGAAATGGGAAAGAGTGGGAGAGGCCTTGTGCTGAGTAGGTGGTTAAGAGCTGTGCTACTGAAACAGGCTTGAAGAGGCAACAGTGGAGAGGAGGAGGCAATTACTGGCACTGTCCTGTTGGCAGAATAAATGTACTTTGAGCTGTTGCTTGAGCAAGGGACTTTGAGCAGCAACAGCAGTGGTGTCTGGCAGTGTCGGGAGTTGTGGAGAGTAGGCGTGGGGCTCTGAAGGTTAGGTGCTGCATCAGAAATCATGGGTTAATTGGAGCAAAGTGATAAGGCAGCCAAGTCCTCTTTCCCTGTGTGCTTAGCAGCAGTGTCTCTGAAAATTGCTTCTGTCATAGCTGCGTGAAAAATCTCTTCCTCCAGTGGAGGTAAAATGAACGCATGCAGAAAGTGATTTGTGTGTTTGGTTTTGTTTCAGTTTTCCCTAAATATGACTTGTGGGGTGTTTTTTTCCTGTTTTCATTCACGTTGTTCATCTGAGCATTAATTGCCTTAGTTTACCCTGGTCACACTTCTCTTTCCTCTCTTGGCTGTTAGTGATGCTACCAGGTTAGAGTAATTGAGAAGGTAGAGGAGGAATTGAAATACTCCATGAAGGTGTCCAAAGATAGTTACTCTTAACAGTTTTGCTAGCTATGTGATCGCAAGAAGGCAGTTTCTTCTACTGCTTGTTGTTATTCTTTGAAATGAAATGTAGAACTTCTTAGTAAAACAGGATTAAGGAGTTAAGTGCTGGAGAAGCTGAATGGAAGGCTCTCACCTGTGGGAACTTAAAAAGGGTGGTGGGGAAGCTGAGAGTAAACTGGAGATTGGCTCATATTTGTTAGAAGCTTCAGATTGTTAGAAGCATGGTTTGATCAAAAATTAAAACCTCTTTGGCTTGCTTTATTTTCTTCAACCTGTCAGTAAGAAACGCCAAGAGCTTGCTTATTCTGGAAGAGAGTGTGGAAGTGGTGTATGTACCTCACTGTGCAACAGAGGTGAACAGTGGCTTTGCTTATTGTTGAGCTTGTCTGGCCATGTTACAGATTCATCTGATTGACTATCTGCTAATCTAAAGATAAGCATGAGGTACCTGCAGTTAGCATCTTTTACACCTTAGTCTCTTCTCCCTATTCTTTTAACTCACAACTCTGGTTCCAGTTAGCTGATCACTGTAAATAATGAGCAGCTGATGTGAGGAATTGCATGTAAGGTATAGAAAATGTAGTTACTCCTAAACCAATTAGAAAACACTGAATCTTCATGGGTGAGCAACAGCTTTAAATAAAATCACTAAAATCAAGCAAAAGTCTGTCTAGCTCAAATCTGTGTGGCCTGCAAGGATCCAGTTAGCCTTCATTATTCCCAGAGTCCATGGTGAACTAGGGCATTGTCAACTCCAGTGTATTTTCATTCCCATCTTCAAGAACCTGGAGGTTGGGTAAGAAAGGGGAGAAAAGGTGAGAAAGACCTTTCAGAGCTTATGTCTGCTTTAGTATCCTAAAGCAGCATTCTTTGAGGGGGTTGGAAAAGTACTGTGGGTAGAGATCCTGTTAGGTCCTTCAGTGAGTGTGCTAATAATAGCAGTGTTTTTTAGGCAGAGTAGAAGAAGGATGAGAAGCATGCTTTGTCACTATCCCTACCCTCCAAGTTTTTTTTCTTGTAGCTATGGAGAAACATCTTTCTTAGGAAGTTCATGATGTGCTTACAGAAAAGCAATCCTTTTAATTATTTTTTTTTCCATTGCTTACTAGATTGTATCAGGGTTTGTGCTGCTTTTGTCTTAATCTCTTCTTACTGGTGTTCTCTTGCATGCTTTTGCTGAAAATAGCTCAATTTGAGGGTTGACTTTTTTTTTTCTGTACTTCTTCATTATAATGAAATCTCCCTCAAGCTTTTCTGTCTGCTTAAATGGAGAGTTGAAAATACCAACTCATCAGTATTTTAGAATCAGAAAAATCTAGGTTGGAAAAGACCTTCTAGACTGAGCCCAACCATTAACCCTACTCTAGGTGTTCACTGCTAAACCATTTCCCTTTTGCATAGCTGTGGGAGAGCTGTATACTACTCTATGTATGCATACCATTCAACAGAGAAACAATTTAAAGCACTTAAAAGCAGACTAAATCTCTTGTTTGGTCACAGGTATATAGGTCATCAGAATATCTGAATTTTTCCTCTTTCTGTGGCAGAACTGTAGCTTCAGGTACTTTCTTCTGCTCAGTTTATGTAACACTTTCAGATCTATCCCTCAACATCCCATTGCCCTGAAGGAACAGAGTTAAATGTGTCTTCCTCTCTCCCCTACTTCTCTGTCACTCTTACTGAATGTCCAAGCAAGTCTTTGGAACTTAGTTCATCAGTCCTATTTATAGCTGAAATATTCAAAACATTTAATTATTTCTGGCCTTAAAATGAGCTACTTGGCAGTATTTGCTAGTCAGCAATAGGAAAGCAGTGATGTGTTAAGGTCTGTGGCAGCCCCATTGCTTTCATATGGATTTTGCTGTTTATTGCATGGAGTAGAACTGCTGGAAAGAAAGGAGGGGACAGGGTTTTTTTTACTTAAATCTAGAGGGTTGTTTTTTTGTTTTGTTTTGTTTTGTTTTTTTTGGTAGATGTGTCTGGTTTTTTTTTATCTTGTCCAAATAAGGTTTGAAGGTTAACCTTTTTTTCTATGCTCTGGAACTAATTTCACACATGCCTACACTTTCCTCAGTTCACTACACCATAACCAGAAACATTTAAACAGTTTGTCTCCTTTTTCTCTAAGGAAAATTTCCTTATGAAATGAAGTTCTGAGAGAATGAATTACATTAAATGTGGTACAACAGTTTTCTCGTGATAACTTATTTTAATGTTTGATTCAAGCTGTGAACTCCTTCAGGCCATGGAGGTAGAACAAGACTGAGACAGATGGCTCGAGGTTAGTCTAGACCACTTCAGTTTGCTTTGCCATTCAGGTCTAGTATCTAGGGGTACTGGAAGCTTTGACTTAAAGTTGGGTTTCTAGCGAAGTGCAGGTTTCTGTACCAACAGGGTATTAAAGTCTACCAGCTTGAAGACCTACAGAGTTTTTTATCGTTAACCTTGAAGTCTTTGAAACTCAGTGTGATAGAGCAAATGAAAGGATAGTGAGAGCCATCTACATTATTAAAAGTGACGTCTTTAGGATTTGTTCATAGTGCACATCTTAAGTTACTAAAAATCAAATTATACTTATTTTAATAGTGTCTTATTTTAATGTTGTGCACTAAATGCATCTGTGTGCAGTTGTCACTGTCTAACCCACTGGCCAGAGAAGCAATTGCTAGTTGTCATTCAATGCTTGTTGATCAAAACCCTATACTGTATTTGAAACCAAGTTCAGAAATTAGTGTGTGCTTTATTTTTGTCGTGAAAGACTGTGAATGATGTGTTTAGTGAGCTCAAGCAGTATTTGAGTTGAAAGTTAAAGGTAACTATATTGGTACTTTATTTCAGTAAAGGTGATTAAAGGGAGGAACTTGCACTTGAAGCAGACTGTCTCACTTTCATAGCATGCAGGTTGAGCTGACTGTTCTCCCTTGCTCTTACCCTGCAGGACAAATAGGTCATCAGGTACTAGCTGTGGACTTAGGGGAAACAGGAATTAGCTTTTCATTTTACCTCATGCTTTAAGAAATGGGTTATTTAGTTTGTTCAGTTGAAATACTGTCTGTACATAAACAAGAAGTTACTGTTCTCAAAATCTGGCTTAGCATTTCAATAAGTGGTGCTTGTTCTGGATACTTGGCTGATGGGTGTTAATAGTAGTCTTGTTGTAGCTGTGGCTGACTGGAGTGAAGAGCTTATAGGGAAACTGAATGGTAAGATCTTTTCTTAGCTGTGTTTGCTTTCATTCATCTCTGCATGCTTCTGTGTCTTGCAGTACAGTGTTGCTTCTCTTGTATCTCCTAGCCCATTTCATTGGGGTTAGGAAGTGATTATGTATACTCAGAACTAAGCATTGGTCATGTGCTCTAATTTAATTTCCTCATGTTGGAAGAAGTCAAAATGGAACAGGGAGTTATATAGCTGTAGTAATAGGCCTGACTGGGTAGCAGACTTCAGGAGTAAGTCTGATTGATGTTGAAATATCTTGGAAAAAAAAGAAAAAGGTAGCTATGGCTTTCTGGGCCTGCAACACTGTTATAAGCTCTAGTGTAATACGATGAGAGTGTAACAGATGAGAGTTTTTCTGTGTGTGCTAAAAGTCTGAGGTCCAGTCCTTTTGCATACCAGAATTTCCAACAGTATTGAGGTCAAGTTGAATGAATCTACCAGACTCTTTAGTACTCTGGCAGGAGGCAGCGGGGCCTGGCTGCTCTGTATGCAGTACAAGGAGCCATCAGCCATGCTTCTGAAATAACCACTCTGAGTGTGAATGTGTGGGGTGGGATGTGCTGGCTCTCTAACCCCATTACTGGGGTAGAGCTTGGCTTCTCAAAGTGCCAAGAGACATTCTATAAAAGCAAAACAACAACAACAACAAAAAAAAAACCAACACAAAAAGTCTGTTGCTTTGTCTGCCTCTATAGCAGTACTGACTGTGGTGTCATGGAGACCTATATAGGGGGCTGTCATAAGGTTTACAAGTCCAAATTACTGTCCAGTTGGCTAGAAACACTTCAGTGTAGGGTTGGTTGTTCTGTGAATGCCACCTCTTCTAAAGTTATTCCTCATCAGTTCCTATACTTGATTTGCTGAATTGAACAGTTTCCTTTTCTTCAGGAGAAATCCACTCAGTGCACTACTTGAAACTCACAATCTGTGGCCATGCTGGGGCAGATGGGCTTAGGGGTGTGATAAGGAATGGGCTTCATGCTCTGTTTCATCAACTCCTGGCCTGACTTGACAGTGCTATCAGCACACTTGCTTTATAAATAACTTACAGAACTTTATACAGTGTTTCTGATTTTGCAGAAAACTGGACTGTGAAGTGCTACTTTTTGTCTGGACCATGGTTTTGAGAGACTGCTCTGAAAGTAGAATGGGATATTTCTGCCTAGGATGCTGAAGCCTTCTAGAGAGGCTTCTAAAATACTCCAGTGCTAGTTCAGAACTAGTTCAAAGTAGTTCAGAATCTCTTGAAGGAAAAGGTGTTCTCTGCAACTTATGCGTGAAGTTATCAAACCAGCTTTTCTGGATGGATCAAATTTCCTTCACAGCTGTCAACACTGTAGTTCTCCACCCTCTAAAGTGCTTGATTCATGACAATGATGAACTTTTCTGTAGATGGGCTGGGAGCTTTCGGATATATTAGACTGGCTAGTTCAAAATAAAACAAAACCAACCCAACAAACCAACTTTACCCAAACCAAACAAAAACCCAACTTGATGCTCTGGACTTTCCAATTTTTTTCTGTTGGTAAGTGAAATCTAGTAGGAATTGAATAGGGTATAAGATCAATCTTCATGTCCCTTCAGCTAAGTGATATATCTCCAGGGGTGCAGAATGCTGTTAACAAGATATGAGCTTCTAATGGGCTTAATGTGTGTAAGCTCTTGGTAGTATTGTCTACTTGTGATGGGCACAATCTACTTGTGTAGAAATAACTAATGATGAAAGACCACTCTACTTGTTTGAAAAGCTTCTTGGCTTGAAGAGGCTTGGGTGGCTGTGCTCTGCACTGGCAGAAGGATGCTGCCACAACACATGCTTTGAGGTATGCTAATGTTCTCATGACTTTCAGGTAGGACAAGGTGGTTAATGTCAGGCTCCAAGTGAATGAAGAGAAGTTACAGATGTTACTTCAGACTATTTTGCAGTATACCTTAGTTAATAAAACATTACTGCATCTGAAGCGAAGTATGTGTTTCAAGTAATACAAGGCTGGTTTAAATGGGTAACAAAACTTGTTGCCTGGGGAATTTGTAGAAGCAGAGGCTAGGATACATTGTGTGAATGTCTGTTTTCTCAGAGGCATCTCTTTTTGGAGTTATTTAATCCTAATGCTTTTATCAATAGAATTGTTCCCTTTGTTTCTAGGCTGTGACGCTGAAGGCTTTCTTTCTGACTGTCAAAATCTTCGTACCTCACCTGGTCTATCTTCCCAAGTTTTTGGGTCTACAAAGGATGCTGCCTATGTGGGGCAAAACCTGTTTTGTTAAACTCTCTCAGTAAAGAGGGTTTGTTTAATTTCTAGGAATACAAAAGCTTTAGGCCGAAGGTGAGAGTCTTTCTTCTGAAGTGGTGACCGATATTGTGTCAATTTAGTTTGTATAGCTTCATGTCCTGTTGATAGCCTTTGTTTTTAAAGTTATTCCTTCCTTTTTCTGGTGCAATTGAAGATTTTGGCCTGCTTTAGCAAACAGTGTGAGTTAGGGTGATGCTGTGGACTGTTTATCATTATCTAAGTGGGTGTGCAAAAGTTGAGTTTTAGCTGTTCAGGATTTAAAAATTCAGGTTTACTTCCTGTTCAAACCAAGTACTCCAGTAGCTTAGTGTTTTCAACTTGGGTTACTTGGGTGGCTTTTTAAGATGGAATGCCACCGACCTTTGAGGCAGAAAGAGCTGATGCTTGAAAACGGAAACATGGTCTCTGCCTTGCCATGAAGTGAAATGTCAGAAGCAGCTACAGAGACAGCCACTGGAAAAATTTCAGGGTCATCATGTTACCAGTTTTTCAAGTGTATGGCAACTTGGTTGTCTCCTTACATTCACAGAATGGAGTCTGGAGCACTGTTGATAAGTCTTTTGCTGAGGATGGTATCTAGGATGCTAGGTGGCAGAAATGAAAGATCCTGTGCATATTGGTGGGGACTCTGCCATGAATGAATTAAACTGGTGCATTCTATTGTGCCTCATGACACATCCTGGAAGAGAACATGCTCCTATGGGAAGCATGGGGGTCATGTAACATACCTTTAAGCAGTGCATCCAGTAACTGGAAATCACAGAACTGTTGGGAGTTGGAAGGGGCCTCTAGAGATCTAGTTGAACCCCCCTCACCAAAGCAGGTTTGACTTCACCACATGATCCAGGATTGCGTCCAGGTGGGTTTGGAATATCTCCACATTCCACAGTCTCCCTGGGCAGTCTGTTCCAGGCTCTGTCACCCTCACAGTAAAGAAGTTTCTCCTCGTGTTTAGATGGAACCTCCTTTGTTCCAGCTTTTGCCTGCGGCCCTACAGAAAAATATGAGATGCTGCTTCTTTGTTAAAGCAATGCTTGGAAGTGGAAGGATGGCTGGGAGCCAAGCGTTCTCAAATGTGTACAGTGATGTTCTGAGATAAGCAACTGTTAGGTAGGTACCTCAGTGATGTTTGTGCAGATGAGGTTTTAGAAGATGGCAAAATGTAAATCTGGAGTGGGAGGCAATTCTGTAAGTACAGAACAGCTTCCAGGTGCTGGATAGGAAAAGTGGAATCAGGCCAGTGGCAGAGTTTGCTTCTGCTGTGGGGTGCTCTTCAGTATTGAAGTATCTTCTTGTATCAACAAGAGGGACTTCAACTTGGACAGGTCAGTTTGAACTGAGTAACTGAGTTACTCAGTTCTTTCAACTACTGGTTGATCCTGAAAGGATATTGATTCTTAAATTGCTTATAGAATAGGCTCTCAACTTTTTTGAAAGAATTGGTACTTTTATTAAATCTTGTTTAATAACATGTCTCAAGTGTATGAAGCCAGAAATTACTTCAGTGTTTTCTGAGATAAGAAAACAAAAAATGTTATGCCTTGTACAGGCTCAGGAGTTTGTTTTGCAAGTAATGTGTAGGCCCTCTCTGGATTCTGCTGTATTGAGAAATGAAACAGGTATAATGTGTTTGTATTAGAGGAATTTAGTAATCTCTTGATGTATGTAATCCTGGGGTTAAATACTGGGTCAGTAGTCTTGCTTGTATGTGTTGGCAAGCAAAATGGACAGATTAAAAAAAAAAAAATTCTTTATTTTCTTAAAATAGTCAGAGGAGGTAGTAATGTAAAAATGGCTTTTTTGGTCCTCTTTGGAGCTTCTTTTAAGCTAATTGATATTTTTTTTTTCCAGATAAAGACCCTTTTTTTTTTTTTTTTTTTAATGGCAAGTATATTTAAGAAGCCTTTAAAGGGGGGTTTGATGCTCAAAACAATCAGCTTGAACTAAACTCTCAAGTTTTCATTCAATTCAAGGAAATACCTGGTGTCCTAAGCTCTCACTAATGTATTGTAACATGTCACATTGCAGGGAAGCATTATGAGGAAGAAGAGGAGGATGCCCTGCCTGACTCAGATGACGAGGTGGATTTGGATAAGCCACGCCCCATACAGATTGTTCTTGCTCATGAAGATGATCATAACTTTGAATTAGATGAAGCAGCATTGGAAAAAATCTTGCTTCAGGAACACATCAAAGATCTTAACATAGTAGTTGTGTCTGTAGCAGGAGCTTTCCGAAAAGGGAAATCTTTTCTACTGGACTTCATGCTTAGATACATGTATAACAGGGTGAGTAATTTGAATTCTCCCTGAAGGAGAAAAGTAGCATGATGTTTCAGTTATTTAACTCTGTATTTGTTGACTTGGGCACAAATATAGCAGGCCAAAATTTTCTTAAGAATTTTTTTTTAACAAATTACTAAATTTTTATTTAATTGGGGCTGGGGAAGTGACTTGCTCTGTTTCCACTCTGAAGAAGTGTATTTAAGTAAGACTTGTTCAATATAAATTTTCTTGCTGTTATCAAGGCAACTTACTTAGATCCCAGAGTAAGTGGGCATGAGAAGAACTGGAATGAAGGAGTATGATGGCCTTTTAGTTGAGCTTTGGGAAAAGGCTCATCTGGGTGGAGACTTGAAGGAATCTTACTTTGACTTGTTCTCCTGAAATGATATTGTAGCACTAGCTTGTTGCAAAAAGAGTCTTATCAGGTAGCTATTGAAGGATTAAATCTACTTTAATCTGAGGTAGGGAGAAAGTCTTCTGTTTTCTGCTTGGTATGTGCCTGTAAACATAATCCAGGAACTTTGTGGAAAAGCCTCTGAAGTCGTTGATTAATGAATGTCTCATTCAGAATTTAGTTTCTTCTTTCAGATTGTAGCTTTTGCTTGGTGTTTTCTTGTCTTTTATATTTTGGATGCTTGGCTGATGTGGAGAAAGTGAGGTAGGGCCTCCTGTGAGCATACACATCTGCCTGTCACAGCTTGTGGTGTGTTATTTAATCTGCATAGTGACTATTGGCAGTAGCTGTTAGAATACTCAGAAAAAAAACAGGTAACAGCCTAGGAGTGCTTCAAGCTGTTATAAAGGTCAATCTAAGACAGATTGAAAATGCATCATCCACAAGATGCAGCAGCTTTAGCTGCAGTTGTGCCTGTTGAGACACCAAAGCCTCCTGTGACATGAATCATATATGAAAACAAATGTAGTCCTATCTATTGCTCATCTAGGGATTTGTCAAAAGGTTTGTGAAATTTGGGTCTAAATCACTACAAATCAAGACAATTTCTGGACTAAACATATACAAGATGTGTATATGTACAGCCAAGCTTAAGAAGTGATGATTCCAAGATGATGAAGGGAGTGGAGCATCTCCCTTATGAGGAGAGATGGAGAGAGCTGGGGCTCTTTAGCCTGGAGAAGAGGAGACTGAGGGGGGACCTCATCAGTGTCTATAAATACGTTAAGGGTGAGTGTAGGGAGGATGGAGCCAGACTCTTCTCAATGTCATCCAATGACAGGACGAGAGGCAATGGGAGTAAGTTGGAGCACAAGAAGTTTAGGGTCAACACAAGGAAAAAACACTTTCCTAGTGAGGGTGCCAGAGCTCTGGAATGGGCTGCTCAGGGAGGTTGTGGAGTCTCCATCTCTGGAGACACTCAAGACCCGCCTGGATCTGTCCTGGGTGACTTGGTCTAGGCGATCCTGCTCTGGCAGGGGGGTTGGACTAGATGATTTTCTAGGTCCCTTCCAACCCCTAACATTCTATGATTCTATGATAGGATAAATGGAACATATTGCTGAATAATTTAACAGTGTCCTTTGAAAAAGTGTGCAACTATATTGCCACATACCTGTGAAAATGGTACATCATTGCAAAGCTGTATCCTTGCCTGTAGTGAAGCCCAAAGCAGGACTTGAGCTTTTCTAGAGTGGTCAGTGGGTAAGCATGTTGCTGATGCAGAACTGGTTGAGTGCCTTTCAGTATGGTTTGCTCTGCATGCTGCTAGGCATGAGGAATGTGGACAGGTCTGTCCCCTCATCCCTCCCCTCTTCCTTTTTAGAAATGAGCAGTTTCACTTATTTGTAGTAAGTACTTAAATTTGTACAGCCCCTGGTTGCTCCTGCAGTTTGCTGAGATGTGTCTTGAGCTGCTTAGAGAAAATGCCAGTGCAGAGTCAGCAAGGTAGGGACCATGGCTTAGTGAATTGAGAAGCCTGCCCTTTGACCTTCTCAAAGAGCACACTTTCCTGACTGGTAATCTTCTCTGGGCAGTCAGAGGCAAATGCACTAAACATCTCTTTCTGTTCTGCTAACATGCCATGTTCTAGGACTGTGAAATGAAGGTTTTTCTGTAAGCTCCCTCATCAGTTAGATATTTTATGTTGACCACTTGCCTCTTACAGGATTTCAGTGTATATAAACCTTTTGCATTGGAACTTACTCAGAGTGCCTTCTCGTGCTCCTCACGTGCATGGTGCGTTTCTACGCTAAATGTGCTCATATAATGGCTGGATTCTTTGATATGAACCAGCTGTCTGTTGCCTGTCCTTAAGGAGCAAAGGCCTCCTTACAGTACCAGCAGCTACAAATGTTAGCTGCAAACTGTACTAGACTCTTGTAGCCTTTCCCAAAGTGGTCAACATGCTAATTAATATTAATGTTGATTGGTGGTTCGACATATATCAAGCTGCCACTGTGGCCTGTTCTCTTGGATTCTAATCACTAAGGAAAAGTAGTCTTTTCAAACTGGACAAGGATAGACTGTAGATCTTCTGGTCCCTGCTTGTTCTGTTTGGTGTCTGCACACTGGTGTTTGGAGTCTTGTGCTGGCCTCTGTTAGTGTAGGGACTTAAATGCTTAGCCAGTTTCGGCAGTTGACCTGTTTGTGAGGGAGAAGGGAGAGGATTAAGTCAAGATCAGGTGATTGCTGGTTTGGTTTTTGTGGTTTTTTTTTTGTTTTTGTTTTGGTTTTTTTTGGTTTGTTTTTTGTTTTGGTTTTTTTTTTTCTCCTTACAGAGGTTTAGGTGTTTCTGTACTTAAAAAACATGCTACTTAAAACTGTCTGAGTTCTTTCAACTGTGAGAGAAGAACACGAGTGAGAGGTAGAATCAGTGGACAAAACCAAGTTGTTCTCATTAGGTGAGGGCACATCACTGAGACACATCCTCAGTGTCTCAAAAGATTTCTTTGTGGATAGTCCTTGAAAAGCAGCAGAGTGGCCTTGTGTTATAATAGTCTGTGGAGTGTTGTCAGTCTCTCTGAGGAGAAAAAAAAAAGAGAACAATGTGAAGTCTGCTAACACATAGCATGTTAAACAAAACAATCTCCTTGGTTTTAAATAAGTTGCTCCTGTTTTTTTGTAGAGTTCTCCTTGCTGGATAGGTGGAAACACTGAGCCATTGACTGGGTTTACATGGAGAGGTGGATGTGAACGGGAAACCACTGGCATTCAGATCTGGAGTGAAGTGTTTGTAATTGATAAACCCAATGGAACAAAGGTAAGTGTTTAGACTCGAATAGGTGTATGTAAGGATTTTTGTCTTGTATACCTTTAGTGTTGTGGGTTTCATAGAGGCTCTTCAAAAATCAGTTGATTTCCATTGCATTCACTAGCTACATAACATTTGGAAACCTTATCTGTACGAGTTTTTTCCTGCTGGGTTGTAAGATTAATCCTCCAACAATAGTCCCATTCTAAGAGTACTTTGTTTGAGCAAAGTCTACTCTGTCCAGGCTGATGGATAGGTTATCCTGTGGATGTTGCCTATATATGGTATTTTTAGCCATTACATTTTTAACAAATCCTGTGATAAGAGCAGCTCTGTAACAGACACTATTTTTTGGGAGGTGAGAATGTGTTCCAGCTTGTAGCTGTGTTCTAATGAAATGTAATACATGGCTATAAGTACTGGAAGCTTGTTTTTCCATGTCATTTAACAGATACTGCATAAAAAAGGACTGTGTCTTACAGTGGGATAAGAGCCACTAATAATTCTAATCAAACTTGGTGCATCATTTAAAACTCTTAGGTCAGTTTAACTATGAGATTTGGTTGTAGGTGTTATCTTCACACTGAAACAAAGTGTTAATGTCGTTAAATATTTACAGAATCACAGAATAATTGTGGCTGGAAAGGACCTCCTGAATCACCAAATCCAACCATACCTACAAGAACAAAACCACCTAAATACCCTACCATTAGAAATAAAAACACAAGACCTTTCCCTACCTGCCCCTAGAGCATGTCCTGAAGCACCATGTCAACAGATTTCTGAAATACCTCCAGGGGTGGTGACTTCACCACCTCTCTGGGCAGGCTGTTCCAGTGCCTCACCACTCTCTCTGAATTTCTTCCTAATATCCAATCTAAACCTCACCTGCTGCAACTTCAGACCATTCCCTCTGGTCCTGTCATTAGGAACTAAGGAGAAGAGGCCAATACCCACCTCTCTACAACCTCCTTTCAGGTAGTTGTAGAGGGCAATGAGGTTCTTGCTCAACTTTCTCTTCTCCAAACTAAACATGCCCAGCTCCCAAGTCCTTAGTCCTTTACTCCCCAATAGTGGTGATGTATCTTGAACTATTTGTATTTTCCTGAACCGTAAGCTCTTGGTTATTTAACTTTCATACCCTTTGCCTTTGCAAAGGAAACATCTGATGACCAATTAATATGGGACACTAATCTTAGATAGTAGCTGTGAGGCATGAAGAAGTTTTTTCTGACTAAAAAAAAGCCTAGTTAAGTCATGAAGATCTCTTTGTGCTCTGGGGTAAAACACTTGCTTGTTCTGGCTTACCAGTCATCTCTAACTGAAAGAGAATTGTAGTAGATTCCAAAGATGGAAATTAGATTAACTTTTACCTTTAAGATCACTTAATTCCTTGTCCTTTCAGCAGATAGCATCAGTTATCTTGTTTTCTTCTGAAAACGATACTTAAAAACATAGCTATCTTAAAATAAACCATCTTAACCTTGGCTCAAATGAGCTATGCTGGACTGTCAGCTGAGACTGAAGCTCTGATGAGTAGGAGCTGTCTGTTACTCTGCACTGTACCCCACTGGGCTGAGTGTTACTGTGGGAGAAGATAACTAGTGTAGCAAAGCCAAGGACTTAGGCTGATGACATGGCCCTTTAGTTGTTGCTTACTCAGCTGTAGGTGTGTCCAGGGAGCTGACTGAGGTTTAATAAGTAGATTCAGGGGCAGAGGCTTCTTGCTGTCCTTGAAATGGAATTTATCCCAATGTCGTGGAGTTTGAAAGTGTTAACAACTTGGTTAACTATTGCTGCTCTGTAAAACTCTCTAGGTTGCTGTACTACTCATGGATACCCAAGGTGCCTTTGATAGCCAATCCACTATCAAAGACTGTGCAACGGTTTTTGCTCTGAGCACAATGACGAGCTCTGTCCAGGTGAGAAAAAGCTGCCAATACCTGCCAAAGGTTAGGAACAATGTTCTGAATGTGTGAAGAGTTTCAGTCACGCTGTGAAAGTCCACTTCTGTGTCTTCCTTCAACTTTCACTTTCATACTTAATGGCTTAATTTCAGTGTAGTACACTAAATAAGCTTCTCTGTGGAATCAAGGTTATTCAAGGCCAAGTTGAGTTAAATGCCTTAATGAACTTGGGAATGACAAAGTGTCAAAAGTAGCAACTGATGCTGTGCAGATTTGTTACAGAATTTTTGATGACTGTATCTAAAGTTTGGGGTGAAATTACTCTGTGATGGGCTAAACTTACAATTGCTGCTGCTGTTAAACTTCTGACAGTTGTGCTATGCTTCAAACTACTTTTAAGCTTGTGCCTTAAATGTACCAAATGTGAGTGGGTTTTGAGGGATGATAAGTGACCTTCAGGCATGCTACAACATGAAAGTATCAGGAGTATCTAGAACACTGCTTCTGCCCTGTGCTTTTTGGTATTCTGTTTGACTTTTTTTGGTTTGTTTCTGTGGGTAGGAACAAGCTGTGGGTTATTGATGTATCTTTGAGTTTACTGCTGTTCACTTATTCATGGTATTGAAACAGTCATAAGCTCCCTGGATAAAGTGAGATTTCTCTGGGAAGATTTGAAAGCAAACAAAAAGTGAACTATCCAGTTATTTCTGTTTCATATGCAGCTGCTGAATCGCTGAATTCATTTGGACTTGAGGATGGCAAATAGATGTGCCCTTCTCAATTTTCTTCTCACACCTATGTGGTGATTTCAAGTGTTCAGCAGTCCTTGTCTGATTCTTTTATGGTTTGCTTTCTTGGAAGGAAGCTGTTCTAAGAAGGATTAGGGTAGTCATCAGTGGTTTTGTCCCTAGCACTTTGTATAAGGAAGTGACTTATGTTTGAGATGCGTTCTATGACACCTTTCTAGTTGCTGTCTTGAGATAGACTATTTAGACTTTAGACAGACTTTTCTGGAGGGGGTAAAAATACTCAGACTACAGGAATGTAAGATAATGGTTTCATGTTAAACTAAATTCTTTTCACTGTCTCTCACAGGTATACAACTTGTCCCAGAACATTCAGGAAGATGACCTTCAACATTTGCAGGTAAGAATATCCTGAATTTATATTAAGCTGCTTCTGAACTGATAGTCTTGACATGATTCTTCAAGTTAGTAGTAATGTAACTGATTTGGGAGCTGCCTGCTACTTCACATAAAACACTGAAGTTGACCTGATGCTGAAACTAGTACTACTTAAAACATTATTTGCATCAATTTCATGATGCTGTGATTCTTCTGCTGTGCCAACACAAAATAATGTCTGCTCTGTATATGGTGAATTCTGTAATTCACAAAAGGATGAGAATGAAATTCTCATTAATCACTTCCATAAATAATTTTCCTGTGTTTCTCCTTTTGCCCTAAGATAGCAAAATGAATGGCATTTCATAACCACTTTCTAAAGTAATGTGGGAGCTTGGGTCAGGGCAGCAAGAGTATCTTCTACCCAGAGCCTTTTCTAGTTGTTTGGTTGTTTTGTTTTTTGTTTTGGTTTTTTTTTTTTTTTCCTGAGAAATTTCTACCTAGTTTTATTTCTGCTTAGAAAGCTTAGAAACAGAAGCAGGAAAGAGTCTCTTTACCATGGGGTTTTCATCTTGTAATGGAAAGTTGCGGTCAAAGGCCACTGAATTCTGGCTTCATGTGAATGGTGCCAAACCTTATCTCCTTAACTTAAAACCTGTAGCTTTAAAGGCTGGCTTGTGTATTAACAAATGCCTGTCTGTACTTGGGCCATGACCTTGTCACAGCTTAAAATTGTTTTATGTGTCTTCTGATTGAAAGGACTCCTGTCTTGGTCAGTGCTGCAAAAGACTGGCTGCCAGTACTGGAAGTAGAAGAACACTAACTAAACATAGTCTTGTGATGCTGTTCTCAGTTAACAGAGTTATGTCACTGGGCCAACCCCTTCCCCTCCCCCCAAACAACCAACAACCCCAAAACCACAACTAAGCACTTGGGGTGGGGGGGAAGCCCTAGTTAATTATTTGAAAGCCATGCTTTGCTCATGTCTCTGGTCCTTTGATAGCCTTAGTGCAATCTGAAAATTGAATAGTGATCCCTTTCTGTTACACTGGAAAGTGAGATTTGAGGGGAGAAAGAGAAAGGTGATAAATATAAGTAATAGCTAGGGGACGCCTATGTATTTAAAGTTGGGGTAAAGAGTCATAGGCTGAGAGAAGGAAATTGTGATTTTGTTTTAACAGGATTTTCTGCTGCTCTGGCATACTGTGAGTCTCTGGGTGCCTTTCCCATGTAGCAGTGAAGTGAATGGGATAGGGAGTTAAGATCCAAGGAGCCAGTCTCATATGGTGCTTGGCCACTTCAGATCTTCTTTTGCTTAGGGTAGCAAGGGCTTTGAGGTTAATTTGTGTTAATTAGTCTTGTAAATTCTCAGTTGCTTTTGTGATAACCAACTGTCCTTGTAGTCATGAAGTTTAGCTGAGATGTTCCAGGAGTTAATTTTCATGCAGAACCACCACTGCCTGGTACTAGATGCTTCTGTTTCTTTCATCTTGACCTCCAAGATCTGTAAGGAGCCTGGTATGGATCAACACTTGACAGTATTGACCTCTGTGGAAACAGCCAGTGCAGACCTTGATTTGTGTTCTCATGGGTTGTCTGGCCTACCCAGTCCAGTGAGAAATGCTGCTGCTGGTATTCAAGATGGTAACAACAAGTAGAAGACAACTGACACTTGCCTTTACACTGGAAGGAAAGGACAACTATCAGTGAAAGTCACAGGCTGAAGTAGAGATCTGGGAAGCTGCTGATATTGGCTTGTATTGAAATGTCTAGTACACTGGCTCTAGTCAAGTTTCTGAAGACTTCCAGGAATAAATCTTTTGTGGGAAGTAAGGGACAAATGTTAGACAGTCTTGCCTCCTTAGCCTAGGAAACAAATATTGGAAAGTGGTTTATTGGGAGAGGCAGCCAGCCTTCCTCTGAGAATAGCCTGCAGGCCACCCACTTAGAGCTGTGGTGTGTTGACAGTTATGGAATGGCACTGTGAAAGCAATGAAAATCATGTCTCCTTTCTGAATTTCACTGAGGATGGGTGCAGTTGTTCTTGAGGTGTATTGGCCACTCTCAAACCATAATAGGATTTAAGATCAAATGCTTTCTAGTAACAGAATATTTTACAGCAGAAAAATGTGTTTTATGTGGCACCCTTACACTCTTCTCTCTATCAGTTGTTTACAGAATATGGAAGACTAGCTATGGAAGAAATCTACCAAAAGCCCTTTCAGGTAACTATGCATATTAAATTGATCTTAAGCAACTGAATGTGTAGAGAATGAGCTCAGGAGAATTTGAGAAATTAGTTGAG
Source organism: Corythornis vintsioides (assembly GCA_025447755.1). Classification (NCBI taxonomy): domain Eukaryota; kingdom Metazoa; phylum Chordata; class Aves; order Coraciiformes; family Alcedinidae; genus Corythornis; species Corythornis vintsioides. The sequence continues at coordinate 43,139 of JAOEGS010014413.1, forward strand.
CTTGTTCTTTACAAGACTGATTTTTTTCCCTTCTGTGTCACTACATTTCTTGGCAAAAACATAATGGAAAAATGCTGAAGAGGATCATGATTTGGGCAAGTACAGCTTTGTGCTAGAGTTAAAAGGTATAAAAGGAATTAAGAGTCAAGCAATGTGGAGATGTTAAGGGGAGAAGTTTTGCACTGCCTTGTTATTGCTCTTTGAGATGTGATTGGTCTTTGGTGGTACATGACTGAGTAAAGGTCATTTGGCCTCTGAGAAATAATTTTGAGAAGGTCTGTGTTGCATTTCACTTTTGGGAAGCATTAATAGTTTTGGTCTTCAAGTCTCAAAGTCTTTGAGGCTGCTTCTGTTTCAAGGAGACTGAGCTCTTTTCCATCCTAAAGTTTTAAGGTTCTTGTGTTTCTAGAATATTCAGCCTGCAAGTGTGAGTCCCCAGAGTGCTTGTGATTGGCCCAGGCAAGATGTATTCTTTGTAAAGCACTTCATGTGATATCGGAGTAATGTTGAGGTTTGTTTTCCATCTTCAGCTGATGGGAGAGGTGACAGTGCAATCCCTGTGGTATAGCAAGAGGCAAACCCAAGGAACATGGCATGTAGAGCAGCCAAGCTTAGAATGTTGTTTAAGTTTAAAATAATCATGTGATAGTTTTTTGAATGATGCAAGCCATTCACTGTTGTTATTCTTCCTGTTGTAGACACTAATGTTCCTAATTAGAGATTGGAGTTATCCTTATGAACATGCATATGGCTTGGAAGGAGGAAAAAAGTTCCTAGAGAAAAGATTGCAGGTAAGTTATCTCCAGTAGCCCTAGTGTGGTCTTCTAATTCAAGTGATAACTTACTATCAAGATAATGATGCTCAGGGAGCTCATTCTTTGTGCTAGTAAAATACATTTGTCATGTTCCCACTCGTGCAGAGTTCTGGGGTTTAGTAACTTGACTTTTTTTTTTTTAGGTTCAGGAACAAAAGCTTAAACACATGTGCTCCTACTGCTTTTAAGCTGATATTTAATCTTAATTACAATACTGGAAAAAACACCCCAAAACTTTAACAGTTCTTGTCTCTTTGCAGGTAAAACAAAACCAACATGAAGAGCTACAGAATGTAAGGAAGCACATTCACTCCTGTTTCAGTACTCTTGGCTGTTTCCTGTTGCCCCACCCTGGTCTTAAAGTTGCAACAAATCCAAATTTTGATGGGAGGTTGAATGGTAGGAAGCTTTCCATTGTTGTGGTTCTTGATTCAGATCACTGAGTTTATTTTCTTTTAGAATTGAAGTTAGCCATGGAAATATTTGGCCATTGAAATGTTTGATTGGAAAAATGTAGGGCTAAAAGGTGAAACTATAGATTCTAGAAATGTGTGCTGTGTTCTTTTCAGTGGTTTAAACATAGAGGAATTAAGCCAGCAGAGGAATTGCTATGCTGTCTTCCAGTGCCTAAAGGGAAACCTACAGGAAGGCTGGAGAGGAGCTCTTCACAAGAGTGTCTGGTGATAAGACAAGGGGAATTGGTTTTAAACTGAGGGAAAGTAGGTTTAGATTGGATTTTAGGAAACAGCTCTTCAGTATGAGGGTGGAGAGACTCTGGAATAGATTGCCCAGAGGGACTGTGAGTGCCCCTCCCTGGAGTTGTTCAAAGCCAGGTTGGATGAGGCCTTGAGCAACCTGTTGAGAGGTGTCCCTGTCCATGGCAGGGAGGTTGGACCAGATGATCTCTAAGGTCACTTCCAGCCTAAGCTAGTCCATATCTTTGTGTCTAACTGTTGATTATAATCTGATAACTTCAGACATATTTTAAGGTTATTAAATAAAGGTTCTAAAGATAAATAAGGATTCTAGAGGGGAGAATTAAAAAAAACCAAACAAACTTTCTTAAAATTGACAGGCTTTTCTCTAAGAATTTCTTAAACCGAAGGTCAGAACTAGAATGACTTTGAAGCAAAAGCTTCAGTAAAAACTAAATTACTTTGAAGTATAGGATTCTGCTACTGCAGAGTGGGAGATGCTTGGGAGTCCTCTTAAGTGTTGCTTGTCCTCCAACAGAGGGGATGTTCTGGAACAGCAAAGGCTAAATAGTGAGTTTATGATGGTGGGATGCCAGCCACTCTGCTGAGGGCAAAGACCTGGGGGGTTGTGTAAGATGTTTGTGTAATTGGGGAAATGCACTCTGAACATTGTAAGGGTTATGGACCTCTGTTTTCTCACAGTTAAAACTATAGGAGTAGGTAGAATTTACTAAAGCTGTACTTTGTAGTTAGGCCTTTACTTAAAAATGCAATCAAAAGTTGTGAAGCTGTGGATTTTGAAGGATTATAGGTTGTGTTCCTTTAGGAAATCTAAGATTGAGAAGAAAACTAATTTTTTTTTTCTGAAATGGATTGAATTTTACTAGATATTGATGAGGATTTTAAGAAGGAGCTGCGGAATTTGGTACCTTTACTGCTTGCCCCTGAAAACTTGGTAGAAAAAGAGATAAGTGGATCCAAGGTGACCTGTAGAGATCTTGTAGAATACTTCAAGGTAAGCAAACTCATACTAATTATTTCTGTTAATGGCTTAAAAGAAAGTATTCTAATTTTAGGGCATGTTGTTCCCAGAGAAGATACAGTATCTAGGCTGACACTCATATTTTCATTTCATTACTCTGACTTTCCAAACTGGCACACAATTTCCTAACAGTATAGCTTTTAGCAAGCTACTATTGGCAAAATTGTGTTGTAATGTGATTGGTTTTGTTTTGGTTTTTTTTCATAAATAGGCTGAAATATTCCAAACTGTATTAGAGTTCTTTTTCCTACTTTGAAATCCTACTTTGTATACATTGTGTGGTTTTTTTGGTTGGGGTTGGTTTTTTTTGTTGTTGTTGTTTTGTGGTTTTTTTTGTTGTTTTGTTTTGTTTTTTTTTTTTTTTAAGAGGGTCTCATATTGATTGTACAGAGAGAAAAACAGCTCTCAAGCTACTAGGTATGCAATAAAAAATTCAGATAACTCCACTCTGGATTTTCAATGTGAAGGGAAGATGCTTTCTAAACACTTGCATGTGCAGTACCACTGTATGCTCTGAAGTATTTGTGTATGATACTTGCAGCTGTTAGACTCTTGAGTTGTTTTGGTATCCTGGTGACACCAGCAGAAATTGGATAACATAATCCCTACATCATCAGGAATTGGGCTGGTGTGTGTAACCTTTTTTTGAATTGGAATGTCTTGGACAGTTGGCTTAGTAGGAGAAAGTGGCACTCAACCCTGGAGACGTTAATTGTGCATTGCTCCTAGAACAGTGTTGGGCTGATGTTAAGAAAAGCTGCACAAGGGCTGGTTGGAAATCAAAAAGCTTTAACACTTGTGAAATGAAGTAGATTTTTCATAAAGGGAAGACATGATCTGAGATGGAGAAGTCATGGCTGTTCTGACAAGCATTAAATCAACACCTTGGAGCTAATATGCTCAGTTTCTGTACTTACATGGTTGCATGCTACTTTTTGTTCCACTTCCTAGTAACACCTGACCAGATGGTATAGGGAGAGCACATTGACCAACAGTTGAGAAAAGACTGCACCCTAAAATCTGAGTGTAAATCCTTCTCTATGGAAAGGCTGCCTGACTCACGTCCCACATCCAGTCTGGAAGCAGTCACACAGGGTGCTGCGGAAATACTGGTTATGTAACTAAAGAGGGCTTCTCCCTGGGGCCTGTGCATCTAAAGCTGAGATCATGAAGTCTGAGTTGGAAACTGGAGGGCTTTTACTTGGAGGAAATAGCTACAGAAGCAAGGAGGGTATCGAGGGAACAGAGTTCTGTATATACATTTTTGTAGGTTGTCCTACAACCTAGAGCGCTGGCTATATAGAGACCCTGATAACCTTGTTCTCTCTTCCCTAACAAAAAAATTTCCTCAGGGCAGAGGCTTGTAGACAAGTCTGAGGGGAGAGCAGTAGTAGCATGAAGAATAACTGCCCATCCTCTGAGAGGCTGAGAATGGCCTTCTTGATCCAACTTGCACAGCTTGTTGGAAGCACTGACACAGCTACTGCTGTGTCCCCTCCACTGAACTGTCCCAGGGAGCTGTGTCATGGGCCACCTTGTGAGCTGGAGAAGACATGAAGGATGTTTTCTCTTCCAGCCTGTTAAATCCCTGCTGAAAGAAAGAACATCTGAGGATTGGTGGTGCAGAGCACAGAGGAATAGGCTGTAGGCTGCCTGCTTGGCTTCCAGAAGTAATTTGGCAGCTCAGCTCTGTCTGCACTAGTGCTTTGATCTGCTTTTTTTTTTTTTTTTTTTTTTTCCTCCTACACTTAAGGGAGCAAGGCATGTGGGCAAGTGCAAATACCTCTGACAGACCTCTTGCCAGCAAGGCTATGTGAGATAGTAATCTTTGTTTTGGGTGAAGATTCCCTGCTTATCAAAGACTTTCTTATGTATTTGAGGGAGCAGAGACCTGCTGCCCAGGCTGTCTTCTTTTTTTTTTTTTTCTTTTTTTTTTTTTGTGTGTGTGTGTTTTTGTTTTGTGTTTGGGTTTTGTGGGTTGTTTTTGTTTGTTTGTTTGTTTTTTAAGATAGTGGCCATGTCTTCTTAGGGTGCAGTGTTACCCTGCTAGGCCCCAGCCACAAATCCATGGGAAAGTAAAGGGATTAAAACACTAGGGATAACTATGATAATGCCAGACTTGTGTTTAATAGATTTGCTTAATTGAATATTTAGCATTATTACAAAGAAATAATATGAGGTCTCTTTAAATCATCCCTTTTCTCTCATTTTCCATTCATAAATGTTTAGGAAAAAGAAAACCTGTGGTTTTTTTTTCCTTTCTCTCATTTAGGCTTATATTAAAATCTATCAAGGAGAGGAGCTGCCTCATCCGAAATCTATGCTGCAGGTATTTTATTTTTCTTTAAAATAATCTGATAGTTGTATACTTGAAGTTCTTTGCAGTTGAAGATCATTCCTGCTGTAGGTCTGAAGCTCTCAGACAGAGCTGTATTTCTTGAAGAAACTGTGTACTCTGAAAGCCATCTGAACCATATAGCCTGGGTACACACTTCTCTCCTCAGTTCCATACACCAAATGGAGCAGTATAGGATTGGTTGGGCTTTTTAAGCTGCTTCAATTTCTAAGCATGTATTTCCTGCAACTTCCTGCTCTGTCACTATCTTTCAGCCTGTTTTCAGAGGCTTTTAGCATCACATGGAGCAGGTAAAATGGAGAAGTCTTATAGTAATGCAGCTGTTGCCACTTTCTGGCAGTGTTGGGCTACTTTATATGGTTTGCTAAATTTGATAACTGCGTTGAAGTTTCTTTTCTGTGTTGATCCAAAGAGGATGTAATCAGCTTTAATGTGATCTGAACACAAACTGATTGTACAAAGCTGTGTGTTGAACCTTTGAATTGTTTGTGTTGAAGGGTCTTCACCGAAGTTTGGTCTTCAGGATCAGTTTTAGCCATTTTGTATTTGTAAGACTTGGGAGTGTTTTAAGTTTCCTGTGTTACTTCATTAAGACATTACTGTTCTGGGTGTGTTGTCATCCTCCAAAAAATAAAATCTTTAGACTTTTTGGGGAGTTCAGAAAACTCACCACAATGAAACAAAGGCTGCAGTCATTTCCTCTAGCATGCCACAAATGTGGCAGAGCTACAAAGATGACTCCTTGCAGCACTAGCTAGAAAAACTGTCCCTGATGTGACACAAGTTAAACATAGGCTTAGGTTTTTGATGAAGTCTAACACCAAAACTGCACATATACGACACAGAAATAATACCAGCTTGCTTCTTTCCTCACAGGTAGTGATGCATCAGGATTAACATTTAATAGTTTAGTGATCCTTATTTGTTATTAACAATAGAGCATTCAGAAGCAATTGCTCAGGATGAAAAGCCTGTACAAACCCATTGTCTGCAGCTGTACTAGAAAGCTGAAGAAAATGTTATTCTAGTCAGTACATCTGTTTTAATGTATATCACTAACCTTCACTTGTTTTTGTGGGATGTTTTTCCTGGCAATCTGAAGCTTTGGAGGGTGTTGGGGTATGTTGGGCAGTGTAGCTACACCTTTGTAACTAGGTGGTAATGCTGTGGTCTGACATGTTTTTTATATGTTTTCTAGGCAACAGCCGAGGCCAACAATCTTGCTGCTGTGGCAGGAGCAAAAGACTTGTACAGTAAAGGCATGGAGCAGGTATGATGACAACTTTTTCTAACTGCCTACATCCAAATACTGATCTGCAGTTTTAATGTTGTACCTGGTACTGGTTGTGAACATGTTCATGGAGAAAAGTAGTTGAGATGTGTGATGTAGCAAAGCCAGGATTGGGAGACAGATTGAGGGAGTATGAGAATGGGCATGTTTGTAAGATACCACCTGTTAGTTCCCTCTCCTACTCTTAATGAACATTTTGAAATCCTGTGACATGAAGTGGGCCAGCAGGTGAGGAGACATTTGGTCGGCCAGGGTCACACAGGGGTAGAATTCTGATATTAATAGTGTCATGCTCCTAAATTGTGGTCATTCCTTAGCTGTAAAATGCAAGGATAAAAATTATTCTCAGGGTTTAAAAAAAAAACAAACCCTTTGACATATGTGAATTATCTTGTCTGAAAAAGCTAAGCATGTAATTTCCTGCTTACTGCTTCAAATGAAGATGGGGACTTGCACCACTCCAAGCTGAATGCCTGGATGAACTTCATGCTTCAGCATCGCCTTAGACAAGGTTTTATCACAGGAAATTCTGAAAACAGTTATGTCTTGTAGAGCTTAATAGGACTGTGCTTTCTGAGAAACTCTTAACTGGAAAAGGCCAGTAGGTGTGATAACATGCTACAAATATAGCTCCCTATTAACTGGTCTACTGGTCCTAATTGCTGAAGTAGATTTTAAGTCTGAAATTGGAGCAAGACCTAATGATGGTGGCAGACTAGCCAGTTGCAGTCGTTAGCAGGCTGATTGGAGAGTGCTCTGCTGGTGTAGAGGGACTCCTTTGGGTTTTTTCCACTCTGGAGAATCTCTTGAATAAGCAGGTGTTCAACGTTTAATTGCTCTTGATACATGGTAGCTGTAAAGGTTTCTTAGTGGGGGCAAGGAATAAACAGGAACAGATGTTCTCTTAGACTTTGTTTCCATAGTAATGTTCCCCAGTACTGTGTATTTTTATATCACTGTAGAGAAACACATAAATGTATTGAATAACTTTTTAAAATCCAGATGTCTTGGACAATGTTTCTTAATGTGACACAGCTCTGAAATATCTATTTTTCTTTTTGGAGCAGAAGTGGGAGCTCTCTAGCTTTACATAATCCAATCTTAAATCCAGCTCTTTCTGTAGCCTTCTGAGTTTTCCTCATGAACCAAAACCCTCTTGGCTGAGTGTGCATAGCCAAAATACCATCCCTTTAAAGACCTTAGATGTAAGAAACAAGTGCAGTCACACGGTGTAAGAAAACAGTGGCTGTGATTTGCATGATGGTCTTTATGCATCAGGAGCTCTGTGATTAACATTCTCTGGTCAATGTGAAAAGACCAGTTTGGAGGATAAGACTAGTAGCTGTTATCCAAAGAGTTTTGCCAGATGTGGAGCAATTCAGTACAGAAAAAGCAGAAAGGTGCTTGTTAAACCTCAGCCAAGAGGCAGAGTGGGGTGTGTCAGGATCTTGACAGGGAGGTCTGCTTTGAAGAAGCTAGCCTGTGCAGCCATGCATCTTGTGAGGCAGAAAGGGGATGCTGACTCAAAAGTGCAAGTGTCTAGCTGAAGGGATAGAAGCTGGAGGAAAAGTTGCTGCAATCAAGACATGAGATGGCAAGCATAGGACTACATTGAAGCAGGAGAGGGAAAGCTGTTGTTTAACATCAAACTGAAGAGTCCTTCCATACATAGATACAATTTGACTGTGATATCTGGAGGAGTTGGAGCTGATTTGCCATGTTTGCCTCTGATGGTCATTGCTGGTCATAGTGCTCAAGAGGTCAAAAATCAGTCTTGCAGAGTAAAGTCCTCAGAGTCTTTAACAATTTTCATAACCACACTGATTCCATGCTGGGGAGGAAGATGATGGTGTCCACATCACTGATACCCATTTGAGTCCATAGTCTTGTCCCTCAGCAGAAATGTGGTCTCTCAAGTTGATCAATTAAGCCTAGAGGATAATCTAGGGGAGAAAAGGATAAAGATGTCTCCAGCTAGTTCTTGTTATCACTTGGTAAGCTCCAGGGAGCCTGTTAGTGGCAGCAATAAATAGGAATAAACCTGTTGAGTGGGCAAAGTCTGCTGTTTGTCCAAGTTCTACTCTGGATGTATTGCTGAGGTGGGTGACCAGGAGGAAAAAGCTGAGGGGAGGGCTTTGGCCTTAAGAGTTCTCAACCTTCCTCAAGCCAAGCCTTTGCTGCTTCCCAGAGTGTGGGGTTTTTGTTTTGTTTTTTGTTTCTTCCTTCCCCTTTTCATAACAGGAATGTAATCCTCTCATCCTAGGTTGCCTAAAGGGAACAGTTGAAAGCATGAGTTGTGCTGTAGCTCTTGTGATGAGGCAGATAAGGCTCTTGCTGTGCCGTGATGTCAAGGACTTCTATCTGCTCCACTAGTCATGGGAGTCTGGAGCTTGTGGAGGCAGGAGAGCTGCAGGGGGCAGCCTGCTGCTGACTTGGAGGGTGGGAGCATCTTTTGCTTTCCTCACTGCAGACCTGGAGTGATAACCTGGTGTGATTGTTGTCCCAGGTGTGTGGGGGAGACAAGCCTTACATTGCCCCATCGGACCTGGAGCGGAAGCACCACGATTTCCGAGAGACGGCCGTCCGGCAGTTCCGCTCCGTCAAGAAGATGGGAGGGGACGAGTTCTGCCGGCGCTACCAGGAGCAGCTCGAAGTGGAAATTGACGAGATCTATGCAAACTTTGTGAAGCACAATGATGGCAAAAACATCTTTTATGCTGCTCGCACCCCTGCCACTCTATTTGCAGTCATGTTTGCCATGTATATAACCTCAGGACTGACTGGGTTCCTTGGTATGAACTCCATAGCTACCCTGTGTAATCTCGTGCTGGGGATGGCTCTTATATCATTTTGTACTTGGGCATATGTTAAGTACTCTGGGGAATTCAGAGAAGTTGGAACAGCCATTGATCAGATTGCTGAAGCGATATGGGAACAGGTTGGTATCTTTTTTAATGCAAAATCTTTCTTTCTTGAGTAGATCTATCAAACAGTTTCTCTTCAGTGCTGTGGGTGAAAAGCTGGTCTAGACATAATGTAGAATGGTAGTGCTGCTGAAGGGAAAATCTGCTCAGAAGAGTGACTGCTCTTCCTGGAGATGTCACGTACAAGGAATGTGAAGCAAGCTTAGAATGTTATTCAAAAAGTATTATTTAAAGGCCTTACTTGGTGCTTGGATGGTAAAGAGTGGAGGGGGACACACACACAATCTTGTTACTTTTTCAGAACAAGGAATTCTGCTTTTCAAGGTATGTTTAAAGATACAAGCTTGCCCAGTGCATGCGGTGGATAAAATATTCTATGATCTTGGCTGGTGCAAGAAATTGGGATGGTGAAATACTGCTGCCCTTTCTCACTTCACTTGATGGTGTGACTGGTGTGGAAAGCTAATAGACATCAGAAAGAGCTGGCTGATGACTTGCAGCAACCAGATTGACTTTGTAGCAACTGCTGCAAGAGGATTTACAGCAGGTTTCTACCTTCAGGGAGACTGTGACAGTGTGAGTTGGTGCAACTACTGTTGCAAGAAATAATTAGACTAATTCTTAAAAGAAAAGACTATATGAGAGAGCACTAAAAGTGAAGAAAGCATTCTGTACAGAAATTTTGTGCCTGAACCTGGTTGGCACAGCTGTGCCAGTAAAGCCAATGTAGAGAATTCCTGAGCATTCCCAGTAGCTATGTCCAGTGCCAGCAGAGGCGAAGCACTCTGATGCTGTTGTTACTAAAAATAAAGGGCTCACTGAACTTACCTGGGATGACATTAAAATGGGTCCTAACAGCCAACCATCTGGAACCTTCTATATGGGGGCTTGCTTCTGCATATGCCAAATAACGCTGTTCAAGGCTCATTATAGGCAGCAATACACCAGACCTGTCTGAGCCACCAGCTAAGGCTGAGTTACACTGGGGTAGAATAAGTGGATTCCTAATACTAGAGGGACATGAACATCAGGGTACTGAGTTTTTAGTTACACCCCAAATGTGATTAAAATTGCTCTTGTACCACCATAGCTCCTTGCTTTGGAGTTTGGGACTGAAAAGTGGAAGGCGTATGTTCTACATGTATTACTGAGTGCAGTTGCTGCTGCAGGATAGCTAGAGCACACAAGGCTTGATGGGACTGCTGCACTTCCCTGGAAGGGGCAGAGCTTGGCTTACGCTAGCAGGAGCTTGCCTTCTCTGGGCTAGAGGAAGGTGGTCTCTCCCAAAGAGCTGCTGGTGGTGATGTTAGTTGCACATGACCAATAACAAGCAGAGCACCTCCAGGTCCTGTCCCGAGTCACTCTGATTATTTACCATGTTTGTGCTATTTAATATTTCTGAATCTTTGCCTTTCTTTTCCTTCCTTTGCTTCAGAGGAATCCCAGGAAGGTGAGAAGTTAACCTGTCAATCAGTTTCTTTTTTCTGAACTTGATTGACTTTTTCTGCTGCATTCTACAAGCCCCTTTTCCTAACAGCTGAATTCGTGTTTTAGGTGTTTTCCAAACTCTTTGAAGTCCTTAGACGCCGAACGCTTCGCCGTGCTCTCACACCAGTGCCCCGACAGCGACTCTCATCCAACAATAACAAGAAGAAAAACTAGCCAGTATTTTTAACTTTCTTTCTGTATCTGAAGTGTTCACACTTAACACATATAGGACAATAAGCTGGACTGTCTGGGCCGGTCTGCATAAATGCTGTAACCATACCAGACTGATGCTGCAGAGAGGGTATGGAATTGCACATCCATCTTCTTAGGAACTGTAAAATGGTTTGAATTCAGTGAAATACTGATGTGTAGGAGGGATATCACTTGTGTCCATAGCATGTGACTGATTTAACCTCATTTCTGTAGCAGCAAAACTCATTTCTCTTTCAGTTCATGCCAGTTTGTCAGACTTCAGCATTCTGAGTTTTTCATTATTTCAAGTCTCATCTCTTTGTATGCTTTTATATATTGTTTTCCTTGGTTATCTCATTTTTTTTGTTTCTTTTGCCCATTTCTCATTCCACAGGTGTTGAAGCCCATGAGTGATAATTTGGTGGAGGATCATATGAGGCAGTCTGTAAAAAACTCTATCAAAGCAGGCCTGACCGAGCAGGTGTCTCACCATGCCAGACTAAAGACAGACTGACAGTTCATCTCCTCGTCAACTCTGCCCTCTCATCCTAGACATGCTTGCTGTACCATGAGAACTCAATAATAAAAACAAAATAAAAATAAACCAAAGTTTACAATCAACTGTAGAAGTAGTTTAGTGTGACTGGCTTCACAGATTGCTGCCATCACCTGGGAAGAGTTAAGTTTGTCAGTGCTCTGCTTTTAAGACAAACTGGTGCCGTGGAGACCGGTGAGGGTGGGAGGGAGGGCGTTTTACATGCAGTCCTGGTGAACTGTGCATTTGGGGTGCATGGGGGGGAGGGATCTTCCCCAGTGTCTGAGGTGATGCAGTCTCTGGCTTCCAGTGGGAATCTCTCCTCTGCAGGAGGTTATTTCAGGGAAGTGAATCAGATCCACAGAAGGTGTGCTCTCACCAAATGATCCCAGCTCCACACCATCCCTGTGCCACCTCTGAGTGTTTCTGTGTATTGAGTGTATCAAGTTGGTGGAGCCATTAGAGCCGCTACATTAAAATATATATATCTTGCTTTATTGCCTTTTATACCAGTGTTACACAAATGCATGTATTGGTTCTTGATGCCACCGATGGCAGAACTGACTTGTAAGGCAGACAGTGGGTCAGAGCAGATGATATCTTGTCTTGAACTTGCAGACCTGGTCCCGAGGGAGGTGCATATCAGAACTGAGCTGTCTTTCTGCAGTTTAGCCTTCATGTATATAATATTGCCATTAATTCTTCTGGGGGAGAAATTCCATCCAAAAATGTTGCCTACAGCTACCAAGCAATGAGTTAGGATTGTCTGTACAGTGTGTTTAGTTTTTATTTTTTAAGAAATCACAGATAGGGCATGTATATGAAATATAAATATATAAATACAATTTTGTATCAAAGTTTTGTAGTTTATGGCAAGACCTGGTTCTGTGGTAGCTAAGTGCTGTCCCTGTAAAGGAATGTTTGTGGCTCATGTAAATGTGTGAATGCATCAACAATTTGAAGTTTTTTGATATATTTGTGATATTTACCTGCCTTGAGCACTGCAATCTCTCACCCCCTTGGGAAAATCAATGGGAATGTTTGTTGTGAAACTCTTGTCTTCTGTTGCATTTTAAAGTTATTTCCTGTAATTTATTTTCAGTACATGATTAAAATCAGTTATGTATATATGAAATTTGTGCTTATTTTTAAAAGATGTTTGCATATTTATTCTTCTTCATAAACAATGTCAAGTATTTATCCTGACGATTACATGAGCAAACTGTCTATTGAAGCTGGTGTTCCTCTTGTGCTTGTCTCAGATGACATCTGTCTAGCTTATAACCCCTCCCTTTACAGGAAAACTGGTATTCTAAAGCACACTTCTTGACCTGTGGAGTTGCTTGTCAGCTTCTGCCCTCTCAACAGCTGTATCATGTAGAGCTCTTGTTACTGGCTCTCCTTTCACAGTTGGCTAACTCAGTATCGCCCAAGGCATTTTCTGATGCATGGAGTGTAAAGGCAGCTAAATAACTGCTGCAGTTTCAGCTAAAAGTGACCATGTGCAATAGCTGGGATCTTTTTTGCATTTCTAGATGGTAACAATTTCCACCAACACTTCAGCTTTCACTTCCCCTCTTGAGTGAGGGAAATCATCTGTCTTAGTACTGAAGCAACTGCACTGGGACTTCTGTACCATAAAGAATGGCTGGCGAGTGGTGGTTACCAGTCCTCTGGACATGAGCTCCAGGTGAATGATGCTGAAGAGAAGGTAGGCATGTCATGCTCTGACAACATTTCAAACTGTACAGATTAAATACTGTTACTTAAGCAAATCTAATGCTTTGGTGATTAATCTCTTTATTAGCCAAGTAGCTAATCATACGGTGCTTGAAGGGCCACACTTGTTTCTTGCCTTCTCCAGGAAGGTAGGAGTCAGGTTTGAAGCCTTGCCCTGCAGCAAAGGTGAGACCAATTCTGTCCAGGATGGGGACAGTGAAGCTGAAAGGCTTTATCCAGACTCTGCCCTATCAAGAGGACTGAAACAGGGTGTGTAGGGGGAAGAGAATTCCTGCAGAATTAATGCAACACCCCCAGCTTTATGGGAGGGATCAAAGGTAGGAAGAGTGGAGTAGCCAGAGTGATTTTTGAGGAGGAGCAAGTGTGGGAAATAAATGATTAAGGGGATACAAGGGGCTTGCATGTGGCAACAGATTTCTGGTGAATGTTCTTGTCTGGCCATGTCTCCTTTCTCTGTTAGCTCCATTTCTCACTCTCTTCCTGGGAGAGGGCACTCCACTGTATGTGCATAGGGGTCTTCAGTGCCAGCAGCTGGAGTGGGATCTTGGGTCCCAGAAGCTGTAGGTTTGGATTGTCAGAAAAGTAGAAAGCAAGTGCCAGCAACTGCAGAATGAGGTTCTGCCAGTGAATGAAGGGCTAGTGAGTAGGATAAGGGTATGGGAGCCAGGTATTGAAGCAGCTCTAAATCGGGGCTGGGTACGTTACCTATTCCACTGGAGGCAACTGGAGGGAGCAGGAGGTTCAGCTTAGCTCTTGGGAGGGTCTGGGCTTCAGCCGAGCCCTGTTTTTGTGTCTCCCTCTACGGGAAGCAACTAGAAACAACAGGTTCCACCGGCCACTTACAGGCCAGTCAGTGCGGGGATGTGGTGTGAGTTAGGGGATGTGTGCACAGGTGGGCTGAACCAGCTGTGGGCCATGGCCACGTCCTAGCTCCTGGCTGCACTGAGCCTCCTTGCCCAGCTAATGGAGGGAGTCAGACCTTGTCTTTATTTCCTACTAACAGACCACTCTGAGCTGTAGAAGTAACTGATTTTGCTAGTGACTATTGACCTGTATGGGTGGTTTTATCTGCACCTCATGGGAATGCTGGCTTAGTCTTGTGCCTGGTTGTCATGGGGGTGTTGAAGCTATAGCAGCATCACCTCTAGTAGACAACCCCTTATGATCAATGGACTTAGTAAAGTAAGGTTAGGCAAAAGTTGAGAAATACTGTATCTCCTGTTAAGAGCATTAGGATCATGTGCAGAGTAGGTGCAAGGCAAGAGAGGAGTTTCACTAGCTGAATGTACAGGAGGCATAAAGGAGCTGGATACTTTCTCTATCCAGGGCTACTCTACTACTGACTGGAGAAAGGAGCTGTGATGGCTGATCCAGTTCTGTGCAAACTGGCTGTGTACTAAGGCCTTGCTTCCCCTGACCCCCCTGAGCAAACAAAAACCCATTTAACAGAAAAAAAAATAGTGAAAAATGTGGTGACTTACCCCACACTTAACAGTATAGCTCTGGCCAGCTCTTGCTTCAAGGATACAGCAGTACTAGGCAGGAAACTACACAGAAGATACTATGGCTGGCAAGATAAACCATAATGCTGTAGGAGAAAGAGATGACTGGGAAGATTAGCAAGCTACAGTATCAGAAAAGGGGTGAGGAGACAAAAGATACTTTGCTACTTCTGGATGTGGATTCAGATGTAGTTCTGCAGCTTGGCCTTATGTTAGAGGTCCTCACCCTCTCAAGCACTTTCTCAAGAACCTGGGGAAGTTAAATGTGGTTGGAGTAATGAATGATGTGATTTCTGGCTCCAGAAAAGCATTAACACCAAAAATTTCTGTATTGTAACTTCTTAGATTAGGCCAGGGACAGGCCACAGATTTTTTTTCCTGTAATGGCTGATCCTTATATTAAAGGAAACTAAGAAGTACATCAGGCAGCATGGCATGGTGAGGTGAAAGGGTGGGTGGCAATGGAGAGCAAGCAGCCCTATATTTCAGGAACCTGGATATACTGAATGTCCAATGTTTGTCTGATTGTACCAGCCAAAGCTGGCAGGATCTCAAAACTCTTGCCTGTTCCTACCTTGGGTTAAAGTAATTAAGCACACATTATGGTAAAACTTCCTCTCTTTTTTTTTTTTTTTTTATTGAAAAACATGTGTGGGAGTAAAGACATTATTTACACAATTTCTCAAGTGCAGGTCAACTCAAGAACATATGACCAGCAGTATGATAAAAGGATGTGGGTCCAAAAATAATGACCATCCAGATGATAAAAGAAGGTGGGTCCAAAACAGAATTATGGAGGCTACCAAACAGTACACCCCCCTGGTAAACACAGACCTTCAGATAAGATCAGCAACTGCAATGAGAGAAAATGAGAGGATGTAAGTAAACACCAAGTGTGCTGAGAGCCACAGTGCACACTTACTGCTGCTCCCAGGGAAAACAAAGATGGGGTGTGCTTGGGAAGGAGGCAAAACAAAGCATCTGGCATTTCTGTTTCAGCTGCAGCACGGCAGTTCCCAAGTGGAGGAGAGAGGGGCCTGCACTCACCATTCATGGGCATCTCATCTATCTGGGTGGAGTAGTACTGCTCGATGTCCCGCAGGATACGGATGTCGTCGTTCTTCACAAAGTTGATGGCGACGCCTTTTCGTCCGTATCTGCCCGAGCGGCCGATTCTGTGCAGGCAGGAGAGGGAGAATGGCGCCATCTCGTGGAGGGCAATTCAGCCACACTCCACCACGTGCAGGCCGAGCTTACCTGTGTATGTAGAGTTCTCTGTTGTTGGGCAAGTCATAGTTAATGATCAGGGACACCTGTGGCACATCCAGGCCTCTAGCCCAAACATCTGTTGAAATAAGGACTCGGCTGCAAAGAGAAGGGGATGGTTATGATGTGAGTTTAAGACCTGAGAACTTGTCATCGCCAGCACAGGGCAGGCCCAGCTATTCTGCACTCCTCCCTGCCCACAGCACAGTGGCAGCATCCACTCTTTAGCTGCAAGGGAAGTTGTCCCATGCAGCACCACCCAACTTCAGCAAAGACATAGTACCTAGACAGCTTTGATCCTTCAGAGTATGATCATGGAATGGTTTGAACTGGAAGGGACCTTAAGGATCATTTAGTCCAACCCCCCCACCACAGTTAGGGACACCTCCCACTACATCAAGTTGCTCAAAGCCTCACCCAGCCTGCTCTTAAACACTTCAGGGATGAGGCATCCAGTACCTCTCTGGGCAACCTGTTCAGTGTCTCACCACCCTCAGAGTAAAGAGCTTCTTCCTAATGTCCAGTCTAAACCTACCCTGCTCTAGTTTAAAACCACTGCCCTTTGTCCTATTGTACCCTTGTAAACTGTCCCTCCCCAGCTTTCCCATAGGCCCCCTTTGGGCACTGTGAGGCCACTGTAAGGTCTCCCTGGAGCCCTCTCATCTCCAGGCTGAACAAACCCATCTCTCGTAGCCTGTGATTGTAAGAGAGGTGTTCCAGCCCTTTTATCATCTTTGTGGCACTACTCTGAACCCTCTGCATTTTAAACTCTTAGGAACATAATGGGGAGTCCAAACATTTTTCTTCCTTGACTCATTTTAATGTACCAACTCCAGACATCTACAGCAAAAGAAAGCAAATTCTGTGCCTAGAAGTTCAAGCGTCCCTCCTTGAAAAGTGGCAATCTCTCAACCTTGCAGTACCACTGGGGGACAGAGGGAAATCAGAGCCCTTCCCACTCAGAGCTGAACAAGGCCTTGTGAGAGGAGAGGCATCACAGGCTCCTGAGGCCTGTTCCCTTCAGACACTGTAAGTCCTGCTCTGAGGCAGCACTGCTGTAACACTATTTAGGGTACTTACCTTGCACCAGATCTGAACTCTTTCATGATGGACTCTCTCTCCTTCTGTGGCATGTCCCCATGCATAGATGAAACTGTGAAATTGGCTTCTCTCATCTTCTCTGTAAGCCAGTCTACCTGTGCACACAACCAAGCAGCCTAGGTTAGGTCTTTGCTCAGGAGAGCCAAATGCATGAGTTATGCTTGGAGAATGTTTGCTTCCAGAGACATATGCTGGTAAGGACTGCAAGATACTTTAACAAGCACTCTGGAGCTAAAGGAAGTAAATCGTCCTTACAAAGCATTGGCTACATGATACAGGGATTCACAAGCCCTAAGAGGAAAGGAATGATGGGTGTTTATTCAGAAAGCACAGTTTTGTTTCAGGGATGATAAGGAATTAGAATAAGCACATTCTTATCTAATCAGTTCTAATTCTCCAAAAAGGCAGTTTCTGCCAACTGTGCCAGGTCTGCCTGTGACCCCTTGGTTCAAGCCAGGTACATCCCAGAGACAAATTGTTTAGTGTTTTTTCTTACTAAACTACTCCCACATGGAATAACAACCCATTCTCTTAAGCAGGTTTGTCCTAGTATTGTAGAATCATAGAATCATTTGGTTGGAAGAGACCTTTAAGATCATCAAGTCCAACCGTTCACTCTGCACTGCCAGGGTCCCTAAACCATGTCCCCCAGCACCACATCCACTCGCTTTTGAAACACTTCCAGGGATGGGGACTCCACCACCTCCCTGGGCAGCCCATTCCAATGCCTAACCACCCTCTCTGTAAAGAAATTTTTCCTGATATTTAAATATCAATTATATATCAATTAAATATCTGATATTGTCCTCCAAGTGACCCTTTGACAGTAACACTCTGTAGGATGGCTGCTGTACCTTTCTCTTAGTGTTACAGAAGATGACAGCCTGGGTGATTGTGAGTGTGTCGTAGAGATCGCACAAGGTGTCAAACTTCCATTCTTCCCTCTCCACAGCCACAAAAAACTGTTTGATTCCTTCGAGGGTCAACTCATCACTGTAGGGAACAAGAACAGCTCTAGCATGACACAAGTAGGTGAGTATATACACTGCAGTTAGGATTGATGTGCTTCAGCTGGGAGATCAAACCTCTGCCCTGTCAGTTCCTGGGTCTACACACAAGTCCAAGTTGTTTTAGAAAGTCCCTAGACCAAGTCTGCTAGAAGAAGAGCCTTGAAGGTGACCCATGTGACAGAGACTAAGAACTGGGGCACCCTCTCAGCTAGACAGCTTCAAAGAGAAACATTTATGTTCTCATCGTTTTACATTCAAGCTTCCTGACAAGAGAGACTGAAGAAAGGGAAATGGGGCAGTGTAAGGTATCAGGCAGGAGGGAGAATCTCCCTGTTAGGCTGCCTATACTTACTCCTCTTGAATCATGTGGAGTATCAGTGCATGAGGACCTGTGACAATACCAGACATAAGGTACATCTCCAAGGGCATCAGTCAGCCAAAGGGTTTTTTGCCTTACTAAAGAATGCCTGCAAAAATCCTCTGGAAGAGCACAGGAATAGAGAAGGTATGGAAGATGGATTTCCAGGAGAAGATATTCATGGAGAGAATGAAGGGGTGGGGGGCACTCAGGCTGAGAAACAGGACTGGACAAATAGAGAGGCAAGTCAGCCTCTCCTGGAAAACAAAGGATGCCTGCAAACACCTGTGGAAACTGCAATGGTGAGCAGGAACGTGAGAGAACCTCTGAACATTTCAATCAGTTGATACTGTGACCAACTTAATGAGAACCAGTTCTTTCCAAGGACACCCACTCACCGTTTCACCAAGATGCGAATGGGGTCTGTCATGAATTTGTTGGTCATCTCCAGAATTTCGTGGGGCAAAGTGGCACTGATCAGGACTACCTGTGTAGCTGGAGGCAAGTATCTGTACACGTCATAAATTTGCTCCTTAAAACCTGAAAAGCAGATCAAGTAGGACAGAACAGTTAGCACATCTTTCTCCCAAATACCCTGCTTAGTCACCATTTGATCTGGAATTCAGCACTGGGCCTGTGCTATGAGATGAATGTTACTGAGTGAATCAGTAACTCAAAGCCAGCATCCCATAGTGCTCATTTTCCTCTTTTTCCCAAACCCACTACAATGTGGCCTTTGTACACAGCAAAGAACCAAAGGCAGTGCACAACAATTTGTAACCACTGAAAAGGACACTAGAACTAAATCACACAAGGCAAAATAAGTAGTTTAATCTGTTACAGCCAGTAATTCACTCTAATAATCTAAGTCTGGCAAAACCAGTGTTTTTTAAAAGCAGTCCTGCCTGCTGGGACACTCTGGAATCTCAAAGATGTGAGAAGAAAGGAAGTAAAAAGCAGTCAAATATTTTACCTTTGTTAAGCATTTCATCTGCTTCATCCAAAACCAGCATTTTGATGGCACGAGTCCTCAGACTTCGACGACGAATCATATCTGTAAAATTTTGTCAGGTGAAAAGCCTACACTGCTCCCAGATGCTGTCAGGACAGTTGGGTGGTGGAGAGACAGGTACTTTCCCTGTAGCAAACAGGTACTGCTGTTTGATGATGGAAGGCACGTCCAAGGGTCACAGTGTGCCCACTGCACCCTGCAACCCAGGGGGATAGCTCTGACTGCAGGGAAGCTCTGAGAGCCCAAGCCTAACTGCACAGCACAGGTGACTCAGGAACTACAGATGGATGTGGTGAACTTTAATCAAGGGACTGGGCAAATCCACATGCTGTTTGACAGAGAAGGTGGCTTTGTGTAACTCCTTAACACTGTGACAGAAAAGCATCTGCAATTAAGTGTGCTGTGCAAAGCCAGCCCAGTTTAGCAACTCCTCATTTTCTGGGTTTTCTTCTCTTGAAGAGACTGGCTCAAAGTTCTCCCGCTGACAGGTGCTTGTGTAATAAAGTGCTGCCTGTTCCCAGAGATCCAGAAGATGTGAGTTTGAGGGTTAATGCTATCACTGTCTAAAAGCCATCAACAGTAAATACAAAATTCTTCATGGAATGAAACCAGAAAGTATCAGCAGCAAATGCACCTGAATTAATCGAGAGCAATAGCCAGTACACAGAAAATGTGGACCTGACTGTGTCATTCAAGTAGACTTAGCTCCTATCTCCTCCAAGGTTGTGAAGTATTTCCTGGGACTAGTATTTTTTCCTCAAAAAAAATTATTCTTTTTTCCCCATGCCACCATGTAAAAAGCATTTCAACAGTTAAAAGCAAAATATAAACAGAGAAAATCCAAATACTGTCCCCATTGATTTCTCCCTAGCCTTTTTCAGCTATTAGTACAGTAAGCTGCAGTAAGCTGTTACCTTGTTAAATTTTACATTATTGCTATTTCAATTTCATGGTATTTCAAATCTAAGCAGACAAAAGCTGGAGGAGGTTCCCATGGCTAGAACCAAACTAAGGTCTGAAGCTGGAGGTGATGCAGCTCCCACATCTCCTTACCAAACACACGGCCTGGAGTGCCAGCAACAACATGCTGCCCGTAATCCAGTTTGCGGATATCTTCACCCACGTTGGTGCCTCCGATGCAGGCGTGACACTGGACATTCATGTAATCACCCAGAGCAAGAAGACCCTGTTTGGATACAAAGGAATGGCTTAATTAACTGAGCTCTGAGGAAGTTTGTATTCCTGAAGAGGTGCAGGTTTGCACAGACACAGGGGGTTTGTTGTTTTGTTTTTTTTTTAAGGAGCTGTAATCACAAGCAGTTAGAACTATTTTTTCCACATCTGTTACTCCAACCCTCTCAACAGCTTTCTAACACTGAGAACTCAGTTCCTCAAGGATCACAAGTGCTGTCCTTAAAAATTCAGTTAGAAATGTGTAAAACAGTTAATCAATGCGATGAAGTCAGCAAGAGCAGCCAATGCAGATGAACAAAATCAGCCCTTTATCAGAATTTCTTACTCCTTTCAGAACTAAAAAGGAGAAGCAGAAGCTGCACTTTGAGCTCTGCTGGGGAACACCTGAGAACTGGTCCCAGGCCTTGCATGTGCTTTACAGACAGTGATTTGAATGCTCCTACCTTCTGAATCTGCACAGCCAGCTCCCGAGTTGGTGCCAAGATCAAGGCCTGGGTCTCGCGAACCTAATTAAAACAAGGGATGGCAGGGCTGTTAATGACAGGGCACACACCAAGCCTAACAGAGCTTATGGATCCCACAGCGCTCTGAAATGTCACAGATGAAGGATCACTTTACAATTTTGTGAAGCTGTTGTATTCCTTTTGTGAATTTTGTGCTGAAACCTTGTGTTTGCAAGGGTCAGGACCTCAAGTGTAAGTGCTGCCTCACAGAGCACGCACTTCTGACAAGCCAGCAATTAAGCAGTTCTTTGACAGTTCATTTTTCATTCCAACCTAATCTCTGAAAACAATTACAAGCACATGTACTTCTCTTGCAAATGAATAGAAATAAAAACTTTTAAATTGCTTCAATTTTCTATGCTTGGTTCACATAAAACCCTTGCATTGCACAAGGATTCCAAGACGTTTTAAAGTGTAACATTTGACAAATACAGCACAAAGCTGTATTCAGACCTTGGCATTCAGAACATGCAACGTTTATGACCCCAGACAGTGACGGGGGAATAACAGACTCCCAGAATGGTAGGGGCTGGAAAAGACTCAGAGATCATCTTGTCCAACCCTCCTGCCAGAGAAGGATCACCCAGGGCAGGCCACACAGGCACAGATCCAGATGGGTTTTGAAAGTCTCCAGAGAAGGAGACTCCACAGCCTCTCTGGGCATCCTTTCCAGTGCTCTGTCACCCCCACAGTAAAGAAGTTCCTACTTCATGTTAAGATGCAAATGCCTGTATTCAAGTTTGTGCCCGTTACCTCTTGTCCTGTCACTGGGCACCACTGAGAACAGACTGGTCCCATCCTGCTGACACCCACCCTTTAAGTGGTGGTTGATAAACATTGATATGCATTTTCCTGTTTATTCTCCATGCCTTGGGTGTCAGTGAACAGGCATTTCAGAGACTTAAGAAGGTTTCCCTTGAGGGGTGCAAGGGGACCCACCATAGAGAGTGGAGGATGAAGCAGAATAACAATGCAAGCTTTATTTAAGAGGGTACTGGCCCACATCATCTACATGTTCAAAGGTAGACATGATACCCTTGACTAGAATAAAAGCAAACATTTGCCAGCCAGAAAACCTAGGTTTGATCTGTGCAATGTGCATCAACTATTCAGGTTGCTGTTAGGACTGTTTGAGGACATTTCTGCATGATGAGAGATTAATTTAGCCCTCATATTTTAAAGTGATGACCCATTAAAGCCAACTTTGTAATTACAATACTTTTCCTGAGCTTATTTTGCCAGGGTTTGTTTAACAGTTATTTGTTTCTGGTAAAACTGTCAAGTCAGAAATTTGTCTGAGGTTCACTGCCCATAAAAGACTTCCATATAAACCTTAATTTATTCAATCTGAAAATGAAGGCTTTATGATGATGACTCTACCAAATTAGTTTAAATAAAACCCATGTTTATAGCACACGCTATGAAATTACCTGTATATCCAGGCACTGCAAAACAGAGATGGAGAATGTTGCAGTCTTCCCTGTTCCTGACTGTGACCTGAGAAACAGAATATGGATGCTCACACAATATGGTCAATTTCAAGATATTCTACCTCTGCTCTTTGCCATTCCTTCACTGCAAAGAAAATCACTACTGCCAGGTCTGACAAAGTTTTTGCCACAATCAGAGTGTGATCTGCAAACAAGCAGCTTTGACAACTGCCCTATCAGCAATAGGGCACTCTGTTGCAGGAACCTCCCCCCCCCCCGAAATGCTTATTCCTTAAGAGACCAACATTTTAACTTCCTGCAATTTGTCATACTTTTTTTTTTTTTTGTCTTTTTTTTTTCTTACAAAGACAATGCAATTTGGAGGAATAGCAATTCCCAGTAGTGACTTGGAAACGATTGGAGCAACCTGGTATAATGGAAGGTGTCCCTGATTTTGGAGGGGGGCTTGGAACTAGATGGTCTTTAAGGTCCCTTCCAACCCAAACCATTCTAAGACTATTTTTTTAGTAGGATGTATATCCTTCTTCATTTCTAAAGACATAATAGATTTCCTTTTGCTTACTTTTTACCTTCACTGAGACTGAAGTTGTTTCTACACGTCTCTTGCTTTGCTGGACACATTCCCAAGGGTCTCAGTGCCTTATTCATTGAAGACACAGAATATCTGGGCTACATCTTTATTACAGTGCCGTAGCTAAGCCCAATAAACACCTGCTAGGATAACAGTGCACGTGCATGCTACCCAGTTTAACCCGTATCACTCACGATGCTATTTCCCCGCTCCTGCCACCGAGCAGCCCCGGACCAGAGGTTACAAATCCCGCTTGCAACCGAAAGGCAGCGAGCGCAACCGCCTCAACCAGCCCCGCCCCGCCCGAGGCCCGCAGCATCCCCCCCACCAGCAGGCCGCGTCTCCCCGGCAGCCCCACTTACTGGGCGATGACGTCTCTCCCCTTGATGATCTGCTTGATGGCTCTCTGCTGGATGGCTGAGGGCTTCTCAAAACCTGCGGAGGCGGCCGTGCCCGTTACCGTCACCGTCAACGGCGGGGGGGCAGCCCCGGCACCGAGCAGGCGGAGGCTCCGCGGCGCAGGCGCGCCTCCCCACATCCGGGTGCCGCCACAGACGGCGACCCCCCCAACCCTTACCCTCCCCTGGCCCCAGCCCTCCCGCTCCTGCCCGCCCGCCCGCCCTCTCCCCACCGCCCCGCCACGCACCATAAGCGTAGATGCCGCGCAGCAGGTCCTCCCGCAGCCCCATGGTATCGAAGGTGGGCGTCACGTCCACCTCCTCGCTCGTCTCGAACTCCACCTTAGTCATGTCCTCCTCCTTCATCAGACGCTTCCGCGCCGAGCCGGTCGTGCCGCCAGATCCCGCCGACCCCGACATGGCTGCAGCCTCCCGTCCCGCACCGCCGATGGCCGCGCACCCAGAGCCGCCTGCGCGAGGCGCCTGCGCGGCTGGGAGGGCGCGGCGGGGAGGGCGCGTGCGCAGCGGCGCGGGGGCAGCTGGGCCACGGCGAGGGGAGGCGGTTCCGGAGCGGGGCGGCTTTGGTTGCTGGAGCTTGCTCGCCCCTTCTGCGAGCCCACGGATCTCCCACGAGGTTTGGCTTGCGCACCTGAGCACTGGCCAGGCAGTTGCATGGAGTTAGAGGTTCTCGTGAGAGCGCGGAGAAGGAGCTGTTCTTTGCTCTGCCTTTCTTCAGCCGGCGCCCTCTCCGTTTCTTTGTCCGTGTCTTGCAAGCAACTGGGATCCAGTTTTCACAGAGCTGGGTCTCCGGGTTTGCTTTTGGGGCAGAGGGATTGGTGTGGGTGTGCTGCACTGCCTTACCCGCTTCCCGCTGGGGATTTCAGCAGGGTTTGCATCTTCCTTCTTCTTCTCTTTCTCTCCTTACAGTGACTTCTTTCATTTAACTTTCCTCCTGCCAGAGGCACCCTGGGTATTCAGCAGACCTCTGAACAAACCCTTAAACTTGTGTGGAAAAGTCTCCTCTCATCTGCTTGGCAGAGCACACAGAGTCCCGAGTTAAAACATTTGACTGGTAAAATGGTGCTGTTACAAAACCACAAACACTCCCAGTTCTAGTGTCTAACAGGTGACTGGGCGAGTCAGGCTGAGCGCTGCACATGGCTTGTGTCCATGCTGGTTGTGAGCAGATGTGTCAGCAGCTGTATGGTGCTGTGGAGCCGGCAGGTTTGGGGCATGTGACTCCTGCCCTGGGGCAGACTGTCACTGATGCTCTTTACTCGTTTTTAAAGGTAAACACAGAGGCTGAAAACCGTAAAGCTTTTGTGAATGCAGCCATCACACTTTGGAAGATTTCTCTGTCCATTTCCCTGCAAAAAAAACCCCAACCAAAACCAACAACAACAAAACAACACAAAAAAACCCAACCAAACAAAAAAAACCAACCCCCCTCAAACTCAGAATAATTCAAACCAAGATGTTTTCTTTCAGCAAGGAGTGATGTAATAGACACTAGTGGGGCATCTGAGGCTGGTGACTTTGGGAGAGTTTTCCACTGTCAGTTTCTGGGTATGGTCTGTATTTCAGCCACTGTATGATGACTGAAGGCCTCTCTTGGGAGGTACCTGAGCAGGAGCAGGCCCTGTACAGGTGGAGAGGCATGGTGATACAGAACAACAGATGGCTGCCAAGCTTCATCTTTTTACGTGAGGGAGAGGAATGCACAACCAAGCAGAGGGGAAAGATCACACCAATTCTAACGCTGGCTTCAGAAGTGCTGACCTCTTGTGACTCAGGCTGTCCCTTTTAAGTGCATGGAGCAAGCTTCAACCATGTTTTCTTTCTTTGATATAAAATACATCTTTCTCCTTAGTGCTTTTAATTCTAAGGACTGGCAAGCAATTTGCAAATGCTTGTAAAGTATCTGTGCTTTAATACACAAAGGTGGAAGTGAATCTCTGACTACCCTGACAGCTAGAATAGCTCTCTCCAGGATCCTGAACAAAACAGCTCCAAAAATAAAATAAAATTAATAATTTAAAAAAAGCTTTCAGGTTCTTTTGGCTTCTTCCAAACCTGGTATGAAAACAGTATTTTGGAGCTTTCCATGTTCTGCTTTTTGGGTCATCTTGGCTAAATCTCATTTGCCTCAACCAAATTTTAGCTTCTAGATCAAACAAAATGTTGGCTGGCAGTCCCCATCTGTAAGACCCTCTGATGCTATATAACTTTACACATTGGTCTTTATGTGGATACTGAATTTTCATGGGTTAGCAGGGAGACCAAAGTGCTGGTCTGTGCCTGCCAGTCTCCTTCTTGTGCCCACCTTAAGAGAGCTCAGAACATCTCCCTTCTGGTGGCTTGGGGTTGTTTTTAGAATGTTCTCCAGTATTGAGGGGTCCCTGGAGTTTCCTTTCAGTTTTGAAAGCTGTCAGTTTTTCTCTGCTAATTTTGCCCCACTGACTTACCTCCTCTGCTTTTTCCCTCAGTGTCAGAGGAGTGCACAGGGAAGCAGTCTGTCCTTCCAGCCAAGCTGCGTGGGCCCACATCTCTTCTCCAACGTCAACGATGGCATTAGATTTTCCAGGCCAGAACTTGTCATTGCCATCTGAGCCTTGGAAGAACTTAGAGGAGATCCTCAAGGTCTCTGATGCTTTCCTAGACCTGTGGTGCCGGATGAAGTGAGCAGCAGGGCCCTTCAGCAAGTAGCTGTCTGGGGTGGAAGAAGCTCTTGCAGTCAGGTTCATGATGGGTTGGTAGGGTTTGGCCACACCAGAGCTGGGGAGGATCTGGGGTGGATGTGATCTAGGCCCATCTGTGAAATGACAGGGGATCTCTGAAAGACTCAGATGGTGTAACAACAGAAATCCTGTTGGCACTGTTAGAAGAGGGAGAAAGTGACATCAGTCTGTGCTGTCCCTGCAGAGGCTGAGTAGCAGCACAGAGGAGCAGGTGAGCCTGACAGAGCTGTCTGCAGCTTTGGAAGACACGCTGGTAGTCCCCAGGAGCAGCAGGCTTCAGCACCCAGCCCTCACCTCATACGGGTGCAAACTGCAGCACCTCAGGTAAGGGGGCTGCCTCCTATGAAGAGGGCTTTTCTGTGGGGTGTGTGAGACATCTCTGAAAGCACTTCCCGCCGTGCCCGCTGTGCCCGCAGGTCGCAGGTGAGGCGGATTGCGAGGGAGAGGGACCAGGCAAGGCTGGACTTGGAGAAGGTGGAGAGACGCTGTCTGCAGCTTGGCAGGGAGTTGGATGAGCAGAAAGTTGCTCTCAAGCACACCCAGCTCAAGCTCAAGTAGGAGGAGGCCTTTTGGTGGGGTGGGGAAAATGGTTTTTGTCTGGGTGCTCACAGCCTCTCCCTCCCATCCCTGTCTCCCTTTATGAATCTGCAGCTTGTTTAGCCATTGTGTCAAGTGGCAGAGAAGCCCCTGAAGACCCCCACACACTATGGTCACAGCATCCCTCCAAACAGTCTCTCCTCTCCTGCTTTGTGTGTGGTGAGAGGGGGCACCTGAACCTAGTGGCTATCTGACAATATGCTCTGGGTGCCCCAACCATGTTTTTTATTTTTCCCCTCCAGGGATTTCCAAGCAGAAATAGAGGCAAAAGAGCTGCTTTTGCAGGAAGCAGTCAGTCACCAAGCGAAGATGGAGGCTGATACACAGCTCCTCCAGGGCAAAGAGGCCAGACTGCAAAGGACACTGAACCACACAATGAAGTTAAGTAAAACTGATCTAGGTGAAACATCTTCACTTCTTCAGAGGAGCAAAGCAGAGGTGGTGACAAAAATGAATGGTTTGTGTTGCTTTTTCTGGGAAGGACAGGAGTTTTATGGAGAAAAATGATCAGCCATATCCATACCATTTAACTTAATACAGAGCTTGTTCCCTTGCCATGAGATCATTAAACTCCCATGTCATCTGCTGGGAGTGGTTTGGCCCATGGTAACACCTGAACACTTGGTGTCTGAAGGGACCAGGGACCATGCCAAAAACAGAGATGATGGTGTCTGCATGTCTGTGATTTTCCCAGTGGTGTTCAGTGTAGAAGTGCAGATGAAGATGCTCCGGACTTACTGCCTTTGTTGGCTGTGAGGTAAACCATCATTTTGTGAAGCAGAGGTAGAGATGGGTTATTTAGCTCTTATCCTGCAAAACCCACTCCTATGTCTGTCCTTCTGAGAGACAAGCCAAACCCCATCCCATGTGGTGTGTATCAGCAGTGTGCTGTCCAAAGTGGGGTTGCCTGGAATCTTTGCTGTGTTTGGTGTGCTGATGTGCCAGTTGTTTTACAGCTTTCTGCTGAAGGTCTGTGGTTGATGAACCTGTCCTGTGACGTGAGGACCTACAGCATCAAGACAATCTTTCCCCTTTTGTCTGCAGGAGAAGACACAGCTGCAAAACAAGGTCACGGGCATGGCTGAGAAACTGGTGGCCTCTGAGAAGCTGGTGTTGGAGCTGCAGAAAGAACTCAACCACATTGTGAAGGACAAGGTAGCTTTTCTTTCTTTGCTGTTGTTGAACAGGAACTTCTCAGGAACTCATTAAAAGATTGACTGACCCTTCTCTATGTAATCTTGCATCAGTTGTTATGATATGCCCCGTCTTTGAACTCTCCTGCACATTAATGACAACCTGGAAAGAAAAACATATTGGCATTTAATTTAGGTCTTTTGAAGTTTGAAAAAAAAACCAAGGTGAGGATTTTTTGCAATTGTAGAAATTTCTACAAATCCACAGTCTTCAAGTGAGAACTTTAGAGTTTGGTCTCCAGAGAAGAAGAGCTTCCTTTCTCACAATACTGAAGTAAAATGTTATTTTTAGTGTTTTCCACTGCAGCAAGGCACCTGATAAAATGTATCTTGGGAAATAAATGGGTCTGTGATCTTGTTAGCCAGTTTGGGAAAGCTAGCCTGCCTGTAGTTTGATGTCTCACACATGAAGAAAAATGTTTTTCCTATTCTTTCTGCATCTGAGCCATCCCACAGGCGTCAATAGGAACCCTTCCATTGAATCTGTGGGCATAGCTCTATGACTCAGGTGATTCCAGAGATCTCTTGGCTCTCTATTTGGAGAGGTGATCATTTCCTCAATGTCAAAGTGTTTCTCTGTGCTTGTGCAGCTGGGCCAGATGGAGCCCCACAGCCTAGACCTGCTGAACCACAATGAGTGCTTTGCAGGGATTGTCCTGGAGTACCAGCAGCAGTGCCAGGTATGGGTGAGCAGCAGTTCAGGGATGCTGTGGTGAACATACACCTCTCATTGGAGCATCTGTCGGGCACTTTGGCCTGGGGGAGAGGAAGAAGGCATCCCTTATCACAGTGCAGAGGGGAGTATCCCTCTTGCATTACTCAAAGTCCATTGGCAGGAGGCAGGATACAGCTTTGTCCCCAGTAAAGCAGCCTGTCTCCTTGCTCCACAGCCCTCCATGGGTTGTTTCCCTTGCTGGTATACTGGAAAGGGAAAGTAGGGGTGGCACATCAATTTCTCCCCACCACCCTATAGCCATGGATGTTATTGTTTAGGAGCCATGTAGCTCTGTGTGTAACATGTAACTCATGTTGGCTCATGTCCAGCTTCTCATCCACCAGTACCCCCAAGTCTTTTTCCACGGGGCTGCCCACTGTTGTCTCATCCCCCAACCTGTATTGATAATGATGATTGTTCTGACCTAGGTGCGGGACCCTTGTAATGTTCACCTGGGCCCACTTCTCCAGCTTGTCCAGGTCCTTCTGGATGACATCCTGTCCCTCTGGTGTATCAACAGCACCACTCAGCTTGGTGTCACCTGCAGACTTGCTGATGGTGCACTCGCTTCCACTGTCTGTATCACTGATGAAGATAATAACCATCACCAGTCCTGGTATGGACCCCTGAGGGACACCACTTGTCACCATTCTCTACCTGGACATTGAGCCATTGACCGTTATATTCTGGATGCCCATCCAGCCAATTCTTTATCCACTGAACAGTCCACCCATCAAATCTGTATGTCTCCAACTCAGAGAGAAGGATGTAGTGGGGGACCATGTCAAAGGCCTTGCAGAAGTTCAGAGAGATAACATCCATGGCTCTTCCCTTGTCCACTGACGTAGTCACTCCTCTGTAGAAAGCCACAAGGTTGGTCAGGCAATCCTGGGCTGTGTTGTAGATCTTCTTTAACATAAGGAGAAAGCTGTTCTTCTTTGCTGGAAAGTATATTATCAGCTAAATTTTTCTGTCTGTTTTTCCCTTCTGCTTTCTTGCCCTCACTTTAACAACCCCTACAAAACTTGTGCTGCTGGACTCTGCTAGAGAGTTAAGGTGAGCCTGTCCAGGTACCTGGTGTGTGTGTGGTCCAGGCATTGCTGTTGTGTATGTTGTACCAAAGCCCAGAGCTTTTTGCTCTCTAGGATGTGAGCACAGCCTTCATTTCCCTTCTCTCATTTTTAAGTGATTTGTGTTACCTTGCTTGTTTTGAGTTGCTGTGTGCTCTCTGCCTTGTCTCCTGAGTCCTGTGCTTATTGCATTACCAATTTGTTTCCAAGTGCTGTGTGTGAGTGGAGAATGTGACTTACCAAATCCTGCCCAGCAGTGGCTGAAATCTGCCTTTGCATCAAAGCCATTTCATGGATTTAGCAGACAGCCCCTCTTAAAGCTGTAGTACAAGGCAAACACACTGGAGCACTACCCAGCACAGCATTGCTACAGGTGGCACCAGAGGGTTGAAGATGCTCTGTACTGCAGTTTTTCCTCCTTTGAGTAGCTCCAGGGTCATCCATGATAATGATGGAGAGGCTTGGCCTTCAAACTTCACTTGCCCCCATGAAAGCACCAACTGGGGTTTGTCCTTTACCCTTACTGAGTGCTGTCAGACCCTCCTCTTCTGCTCTCCCGTTTAGAATGGAGAATAAACAAACTGCCTTTGCATTTATCTAGATCTACTCAGTGTTTATTAATGAGGATCTTTGGAAGCATCCTTGTTCATAGTCTGTTGCAGCCCATCAGTTTTCTGGGTGACAGCACATGGGATATAATTTGATGTCTGCTCAGAGTGGACAGGTCAAAGGGAGGCAGGATGCCTTGTAGGCTGTTGCTTCCAGTATGGGATGGAGGTTGTGAAGTGAAACAAGCAGTTTCCCAGACACTCACATGGAAGCAGCTTATTGCACTGGTGTGGTGGCTCATAGCCATGTGGTGTTGGGCTGTGGGACTCCTCACTGCTGGCTAATGTTGACACTGAGATGGCTTAAACACCTGTGCTGGCCTCCAAGAGTGTCTTTGTGCTAAGCAGGCAGCAGGACCTGCCTTGTCCTGTACTTCCCATGGGCTCAGCACCTTCTTGCCTTGCTTTATTCCTTCTGCAACCTGCAAATGTTCCCTTCCAGAGTACTGTGGGACTTGCTTCACCATAAATGCTTCTGTTGCTTTGTCTACATACAGTAGCCCAGATGCCCATGGAAGTGTCCTGAGGATGTAAATACAAACGTCTGTGCTGTGTGAGGGATTGTCCTGAGATCATAGTGTTTCCTGTCTGCCAGTTGCTAGCAGTGGTTGTGTTTAGGTCAGGAGGGGTCTCAGGAGGTCCAGCGCTCTGGGGTGCCTGCAAAACACCCTGGCATTGTGTGCTTTTGCATGCAGGGGCACTTGCTTGTGGCTCTTTTGCTTTACAATGTCTAATGATGGTGGTTGTGGCAATCTTTGTATTTCTTGTATTTGTTCTCTGGATCTTCCTCTGCCTGCTTGGGAAGGAAGAAGATCCCCCTGCCTCATTCTCTGACTGACTGCTGGACAAGGGGCTCTGCTCTTCATTGTGCAAGAGACCCTGAGTACACATGGCTGCTGGGAGCTGTGGGTGCTTGGCTCCCCACAGCCATGGGGAGCTTCGTAACCTCACAATGACCAGTCTCTGCTTCAGGTGCTGTGGGACCAGAATGAAGTGCTGCAAAGGGAGGTGGAAAGGCTTCATCACCAGCTACAGGAGAGCAGGGCAGAGAGAGGACTGCCAGCAGGAGGTAAAATGCAGGAGGGCTCATGGCCTCTTCATCATCTCAAGGACAGGGTTCCCTCCAGATTGGAATTTCCATGGGATTTTGGGGTGGCTTGTTGTGCCTGAGCTGCTGCTACCATTTCTGATACTGGGCAGCCACAGGAGGGAAGAAGGGGGTGATGGGTCATGAGGAGGAAGGATACAGAGGGAAGGAGGCTTTTCCAACTCGAAAGTTGGTGATGGTGACCTAGGCAGCTGGAAGTGAATATGCAGATTTTCACTGTTGAGAAAATACAGTATACAGAGCAAGTAGCCCCAAAATATGGGTTGGGAGATTCAGATTGAGCATTAGGAGGAAAAAGCTTCTGGCTCAAAGAGGTATGCAGCCGTGGGATTGGCCACAATACAGATGGGGGATCTCCATCTTTTGAGGTTGTATGGACTTGACTGGATGAAGCTGCAGCCATCCTGACCAGGACAGCCAGGCCTGTTCTGTCTTGTAGGCCTGTCCTCAGAGGGCTCCTCTCTGCCAGTCTGCCACTCTCCCAGCCATCTGATTCCCACTTCTGCATGCACAAAGACATCTCTCTTGATGGAGCAGCTCCAAGAGCAGCTATGGGACCTGAAGGTGCAGCTGGAAACCAAGGTGAGGGGAGCGGGAGAAGATGTCCTGACTTTTTGGCACAACTGCTTGGTAAGCACCTGGTTACAGCATGGCTGATGGAGCAACTGCTCCAGGAGGGTTGCTGGAGAGTTCAGGCTGAGGAACAGGGTGGTACCTTATGTCTCTGCCAAGGTTGGGTTATTTGCATGTGAATTCCCAGCTTGTCTTAACTGACAGAAGGGTTTGGAGCCCTCAGATAGGGGACAACTCTGCAGGGTGGAGGAAGGATATGAGGAGCAGTGGTGGGTGATCCTGTGGTCTCACCCTTCTCTCTCTGGAGTTCCTTGTAAACACAGAGAAAGGGGAGGATTGTGCTGTTTGCTGGGAAGAGCTGGGACCCACTGATACCTGCTTGTTGGAGGCTGCTGCATGAGACTGGTTATTGCCTCAAGTTCAGTAGGTACCAGAACTGCCTGAAGAGTGTCCTTTGTTGAGAGGGACGAATAGATCAATCTGAGTCAGAGCTATTGGTGGAGAGGGGAGCTAAGAGCATGGTGCTAATATCCAAATAGAGGAAAGCTAATGTGAGAAACCTCCAGATGTGTTAATTAATATCCCTGTCCTGCCTTCTACCATCGGGACTGGTTTTACAGAGTACAGCTTGCCAATGCCAGCCACCCATAGGTAGCCCTAGGGCAAAGCTGGACGAGACCTGCTTTCTAGTAGCAGGTTTGCCTTTTGCTGGTGGCAGGAAGTAAAGGACATGTAGTACAGGCAGAGATTGAAGCTCATTGCTGGCACAAAGCTGTAACCAGCTATCGGCCTTTCTGTGTTACAGTTCTTCAAAGACAAAACAAGCCTGAACCAGGCTGAAACTCAGCATGCTCTGCAGTTGCAGCAGGCCAAGGCCCAGATGAACAACATGGTGCCAAAGAAACAGTTTGAACAGCTACAAACCAGCTTGAAAGAGGAACAGTGCAAGGCTCATCAGCTCCAGGAAAAACTACACCAGCAGGCTGAGCAGACATGCAGGCAGCTGGTCAGGACTCAGGTAAGCAGGATTTGTGGGATAACTACGGGAGGGAGCACTTCCAGCCTGAAATGTTTTGGGTGGAAGATGTTTGGGTGGAAGATTATTTGCCAACGGCCAGGTGAGTGCAAGGACAAAGCAGCATTAGGCTTTGTTGCCCATTACAGAAGGAACATGAGCATCTGCTGCAAGCAGCTGTGGAGCAGGCAAAGGGGCTGGAGCACAGTCTGAGGAGTGCTGATGCTGTGCTGGCAGAGAGGGAAGCCCAGCTCAAAGATGCCCAGGTGAGTGCATGAGGGCTTAGGGCTGCATGTCCATGCCTGGCTTGGAGCCCTGTGTGGGGGTTGCTGAACCTTAAACTTCCTGTGTCTGCTGTAGGCCCAACTCTCCAGGAACAAACTGCTGATTGAAGATCTCCGTGAGGAGAACAGGAGATTTGCAGTGGCTCTACAGGCAGCTGATCTGAAGCAGAAGAGCACTGAGGAGAAGAACCAGCTGTTGAAGGAGCAAGCCTCAGCTCTGAAGCAGCTCCTAGGGAAAATCACACCAGCATCTCTGAGTGGGTGATGGGGCAGCCACTGTTGCAGTCCTGGTCCTGTCTGGGGTTTGTCAGGTGTGGAAGGGGAGGCATGACTGGGTTAGAAAAATCAGCATTGTCCTCCCTGGTCTTGCTAGAATTTTCCAGAGTGGAAAGTAGAAAAATGGAGAAACCAGACAGTCCTTTAAATTGTTCCTATGGATAGCTGAATTTTCCTACTGAAAGCACAAGCTGTGGGTGCCCTTATTGGTGGCAGTGTGCTGTCAGGGCAGCCGTCCCACAGGAGTTACCTGCACTCTGGCAGCATGTTTGGTGGTGGTGCAGATGCTCCCTCTCTGTGGAGTGTTGCTGTTGGGGCCGTTACAGCTGGAAAGCAATGGCAGGAAGGTTTGCAGGCTCCCCTGTTTGACTCATTCTGAGCAGGAAAGCTGTGTTGTGGCATTAAAACGTTTGCAGTATTACAGCATCTTCTGCTGTCTTATTTCCTTAGCCTCCCTCAACTGTTGCTGAACTTCCATTCCCTGCAGCTCCTCTTGGGTTTTAGGAGACTCTGAGCCTTCCTAAAGCCTGAGCCTAGACCCAAACCAACCTGTTACTGGATTGTTGCCTCTGTGGTGAGCAGGACAGACAGAGGCTCATGGAAGAGCCATCTTTTAGTTTGAGCTTCCAAGACTTGGGGCAGCATTGGTGACACCTACTCAAGCACCACACTTCTTCAGAAGAGACCAGGAGAAACAGTAAAGTGAACTGTACCCATCTTGCCTTCCCTCTTGGTTTCCACACAGTGGCAGTGAGTACTGCTCTTGCCAAAAGAAGTTGTCCTGAAAGACCACAAAGCAAATCACATCAGCAACTAAAACATTTATTGATCTGCCCAGGGTGCAGGGAATTTGCATTGTTGTCACAGTAGAGGGATGGGGGCTGTGGCTGGCACTACCTATGAAAGGACTTGTAGGATTTTGTGGGCTATCATAGAATCATAGA